>JAJJMC010017880.1:517216-547192 GCA_023531435.1 Papaver californicum | reverse complement strand
TCCTTTTAAAATTATTCAAAAATCATCTTTAGGTTATTTAGTCTTTTTCATACTCCTGGAATTTTCTAGAGTTAATTAAAATCATTATTTTCTAAAATCATTACCTTTACAAGTTCGAGAAACGATCACCTTATTTACCACTATCAAAACTACATCAGTAGACAAAAGCAAATACAGTTCGTTCCCACGAGGAGTTTGGATTAAAATATTTTTTTAGGTTTTTTTTATATAAAGAATTTAATTATTTTCCTACTATTAAATAGTTCATATATGTTATAGTATGCAATGAATCATATGAAATGAATGAGTGCAGGTATTGTAGTAAATACTACAATGTGGACATGTATATGACCACCTACTCTTGATCAATTACTCTATGGGGAGACATTGATGAGTGGGAAAATCATGTGACCTTTAGCGCTTGTTTTGAGAATCTTTTTTTTAAATAATCTTTTTTTTTGTACTTTTGCTTTCTTTATTATTTTATTATTTTTTCTAGATCTGAGTATATCAAGTTTCCTAACCCTTACATCTTTCTTCATTTGTGTAGTCTGGTGTGAAACTTAAAAATCCAATAAAACTAAGAGACGCAGGTAGACCTTGTGTAAAAAAGAAGAAATATTGGATGTAGAAGAATAGGAAAAGAAAAGCTAGAAAGTGTAATACATGTGGTGGTCTGGATCACAATAACAGAACTTGCCAAGGTGGCCCATTTGGATCAAATCCAAAAAAGAAAAGTGTTAGAAAAGAATGTGTGGTTGATGAAGATATATTTTTTGAGAGAATTTCAACCCCAAAGAAGAAAAGGAAGACATATGCATCAACAACTTCATCTTCAAGCAAATCAACATCTGTTGGTGCCTCCAAAAAGAAGACATCAACCACTGCACCACCCACTTCTTCTGCAGCTGCTGCTGGTGCTAAAAGGAAGGTAAGTGATACTGCACCATCCACCTTTGTTGCTGTATTTACTCCTGCTTTTAACCAAATATACAATGACACAGTTAATATTGAGAACCAAAACAATGTTATTGAACCAAACCTTAAAAGGCAAAGAAATCCTAACTCAAAGTATATGTAAGGTTCTTATTAATTTTCTCTTTGTACTGGTAGAATTCCTAAGATAATTTTATAAGGGTTATTTTATGTTATTTTTTTTGAAGCAATTATTTATTTTCAGTTAGACCTCCCAGTTATATTTTAATTTTTGTTTGCATATTTTTTTTTAAAGCTAGAACAAGGTAGGAAACAAAAACATAAAATGATATCCACCTGACATTCAAATTAAAATTGACACGTGGGAGCATTTGGTAGCTTTAATAATAAACGGTAGGATGTAAGGACAGACGATGACGTGGAGTAATCTGGGAGAAAGGATACAAAAGTCATATAGGTAAAAGATCATTCCTTTTTGGTAATCACATGGACGTCACATGAATGGCACGTGAGAACTGCATTTCATGTGTCCGTCAGATGAACTCGATACGTGGTATCATCTTAACATCTTGGGGTAGTTCTGTCTTTATTTGCACGTGGCTTTTTGCATGCGTACATATAACGAAAATACTAACAGATCGGGGCATTTTCCAAAATTTTAAAAGTCCGGGGAATTTCTCCAAGATGACCCCCCATTTTAGGGTATTTCTCTAATTTTCCCATTAAATAGATCACTTCATCTATTTATAAGGGAACAAATTTTTTTTATTAAAGTTCATCAGACTATAATAAATAATTCCATCTTATGTACTTGAACTTTACTACAAAGACTTGAATTCTACGACTAGAATTTGTCAAGCTCTGATCTCATCTTCATATGCTTCACTCTATTAGATCAACCCTTCTCCTCATTTGTGACCGAAACAAGGCTTGAATGACCATTTTCTTGGTTTAGGCAAGCCTTGTACGATTTTTTTGATCTCTTGTATTATTTACGATATACCCTTTCACCCTTTTAACCGTGTTTCCCCTAAAATATTTTGTCAACCGCATTGGGAGTTCAATCTCTCTGTTGCAACAATCAATTTGTTTTCAAATGGTTAAACTTAGGTTGGATTCAGAAACGTCAAATCCTCAATCTAGTCCTACCAACATTAACGTTAATGGTACTATGCACGGTACCACTCGAATCACTCTTGGATCCAACCTCCTCCTAACTTCCCTTGACAGATAAAATTTCTAGAGGTATGAACTCATGATAACACCAACAGAGTATCTCATGTTTGGTAGCGGATCCAAGTGAGCTACACTTGAGGACCAAAGACTATTTTACTTTTGAAGATTAGACACAATCACTTTTGAATTTGAAGATAAATCTTATGACTTTGTCCCATACCTCCGTCCCAATCTCTGTTGGTTATGTTATCTTCATAAACTATTCATTATATTTTTTCGGCTACGATCTCACTCCATAAATACGGCTATAGTGTAACAGGATGCTCCAAGCAAAAGAGATTCATATTGAGATATGAAAACATGGAGATAAATGAATATAAAATCATCCCAAAACTTCCACGGAGGACATCCAGATGCTATAAGATATTCTTACAGCTCCTACAAATGGGTTGCTTTCTGCTTCAGTTCACCGACAAGGAAAAACGTACAAATGGTTGAGGGATGGGACAACACACCTGTGCGGTGTAATTGAATACCCACTGTGAGAAATAATTAAGTCAAGCGTTACTGGATGAGGAGTTAATGAACGTTACTGTTTCTAGAATTCTCCCTGTAATAATGAGAACCTTCTAAACCACATTCTCTACCTCTCCCCCTCTTCCACTTCCTACGAGATCACAGTTCAACTTTATAATTAAATAGATTGCTTCATCAACTTACCAAAAAAAAAACAACAAGTTTATTGAAGTTCATCAGACTATCATAAACAATTCCATCTTCTCTATTTGAACTTTACTACAGAGACTTGAATTCTCCGACTAGAATTCATCAAGCTCTAATCTCATCTTTCTATGCTTCCCTCCCTAGCTAGGATCAACCCTTCTCCTCCTTTGTGACCTAAGCAAGGCTTGAACGACATTGTTTTTGGTATAGGAAAGCCTTGTACGATTTTTATATCTCGTATTCTTTAGGATTTACCCTTTCACTCTTTTATCTGTTTTTCCCCTACAACAAATATTGGATCTAAACCGAAAGTGATTCTAAGTTCACTTAGGATATATAGAAACTGATGTTGATGACCACATTGGGGGTACCATTGCTATGGCCTAGTTATGTTCACAGGTAAGTTTTCACAATTCGAGAAAGAGGATAAGCTGTTCTAAATAGAATTTAAGATCCTTAAAATCCAAAGGCAGATAAGACAGTCTTTTCTTTCTTTCAACCCCCCGCTTATTGATTATGCTTTCTGACCAACTATTGATCATCACCTTAGTAAGCTACTGCCTCAAACCTTAGAATCGCTTTTTGTATATCACTGTTGTTTCTCGTCGCCAGAAGCTATTACATTGTCTTTTCAGTTTAGGTCTCAGTCAGCATAAACGGGGTTGTGGCATTGTCAACTCTATATCTTTCTTTCGTTTGTGTCATATCAGACTCGTACTCGAGCTAGCAAAAGATTTATTTCAAGCCTTTTCACACACGTTCGTGTCTCTTTAAGCCTCTTGCTAAGGATAAGCCATTACATTGTCAATTCAGTTCAAACGTCATTCAGAAAGTGAAATACAAAGGGAATTATCAGTGAAAGGGCTTCAAAAGTAGAAACTTCAGCTTAGCTCACCAAGATCCCTTGAAAAAAGAAGAAATTGGAACATTTTGTGAGTATGAGAAGGAATTGAGAAAAGACTTAATACTAGAGTATGTTAAAGAATGCAAGGTTGCCGCCGTCTTTTTCTTATCTGCTGCTTAGGTCATGTTTTGTGAGACACTCACCAAACCGCGGTTCACAGCATGGGATTCGACTTCATTCTTTTAGAGGGTAAGCTTTATTATGTGAATTTCAAGTTTGCTTTAAAAATAATAAAAAATCAAGATTAAACCCCAAAAATATTTTAGATCGCGAGTACCTTTTGATCAGTGGGAGTGGTTGTGTCTAGGGCTGCACATCGGGTCGGGTGGGTCGGGTTTGGCCCCACCCGCACCCGACCCGCCAGTTGGCGGGTGACTGGAATATTCACCCGCACCCAACCCGCCGTAGGACTGGTCGGGTCGGGTGCGGGTCACCCGCCCAAAATTCAAGGCAAACCAATCAAAGGCAAATTAGTTCCATCCAAAGGCAAAAACTTTTATCTCTTGCCACACAACCAACTACGAACCAAGTAAGCAGAATCTGGAAAGCTACAATATACAGTATTAAGGTAGCCTCAAGCCTCATTGAAATCTAGATTGAGGGCAATAATAACAAATCTAGACACAACATTATGCTATAGCAAAATTCCAACTCCAATAAAGTCTCATTACATAGAAAAATAAGGTTTACACAACTAAAAGTCTAAAACAACAACAAAACCAGTAAATTAACAGTAAGATGTAGAAGTGAATAGACAAAAGAGTAATGATAACCATTTCAGTGAGATCAAAAGTATAATGGTTCATTCCACCAGAAGAAGGAATTTAAGCATACATTCCAGATGAGGTCAACCAATTCATAACTGCTTCACAAGCAGGCTGTGCCACTGTATGTGACAGAACCCAAAACATTCCAATTGATGTATCATCCAAATTCATATAGTCAAGCATACACTGTCCTGCAATCAATTTTTTTTATTACTAATCGGGCTTGTATATCAAATTGAAAATTGAATTAAGGTACATTATAAGCTCAAGGTGTGCTTCAAAAAAGACCACCAGAAACTGATTAACAACAAGAGACCAGTTTTACTTAGTAAAGCATCAGAATATGTAGACCAACAATAGGCGTTCTCATCCAAACAACAACTTAATGGCCATATAATTGATGAATCTTGGGGCACACTTCACAAACAAAAAAATTAATTGTGCGTAAAGATTCATTGCTTGTTATATTAATCATTCCAATAACAACTTTGAAATCAAGCACATAGACAATTTCCAAACTATTGTAACAACCAGGAATAACCAGTATGATGTTGAAATTCCAAACATTATTTTTTCTAGTTCCCTGGTTAGATTGGAACACTTAGGCACTATGAAGAACTTGCAAAGACAATATGCATGAACTACGAAATCAAAGCAAACAAACATATAGCATGATTTAAAAAAATAAAAATCCAATTTCATAATCATAAACCTTAATTTCATAAATCAACAATTTAGTGACGAAATCACGCTGACAATGAATAATTTCATAATCACAAAATATCATGCTGCAATCGATTTAGGCAAAAAACAAACCAGTTTCAAAATTCCCAATTTCAAAAACCTTAATTTTAGAAAAGCATCATGTTGCAGTCGATTTAAACTTCAACTATAATAAAAAAAAATCATAACATCATGCATGAGTCGATTTTAACAAAAACAAACAAAGGGTTCTGATTACTTACTTGTTTTCAGTGTTCAATCTCTCTTGATCATCTTAACTCATGATTCAATCTCTTTCTCTCATGATTACAACACCGTCAACGATCATCTCAACTCAAGATTCAATCTCTTTTTCGCCTGTGCAGTGTAACAGAAAGGGAAAAACGAAGAACAATTTTGTTCTTCTCTTTGGATCAAAGAACAAATAGATCAATACCTCACGTCACGCGTGTTAAACTCACGTGTGATTCTCTGGCGGGTTGGACGGGTGGATCGAATGAGAGAAGGTGTCACACACACCCGACCCGCTAAAAAATGGGTAAAAAAAAGTATCATCCGCATCTCACCTATTTACCGACAAGTCGTGTACGGGTCGGGTCAAAATAAACGAGTGCGGATCATATGGCAGGTCTGGACGGGGTTTATGCAGCCCTAGTTGTATCTATATATGTCTGGAGAACATAAAAGCGGGACACGTCAAATCCAAGGAAAGTCTCTATACAATAAAACGAATAGATTAATTTCTTCTTACAGACCCACCAATCAATATACGAAGATCCCATTTAGATTTGTGTGAAACGTTTTCGACAACTATTACTAGTAATGATATTGTTGAATTAATATGCTCACATGAGTCTCAGAGAAAGAACTAACGACTGTTAATCAAGGTAGATTGTTGACCACTTTAACTACATGAATTCATGTCGTTAATCAAGGTAAATTGTTGACCACTTTAACTACATGAATTCATGCATGTATGCTGCGGCTGTTTGATTGATCAATCAACTACTTGGCAGGGGAGTAAGTAAGTAAGTAGTAACTAAGGAAGCAAGTGATCAACAGAATATAAAATTCACTGACGAACAGAAAAACAACACATCAAAATTAAATTCAAAGTCAAGCTCTAAAACAATAAATTATCACCTATTTCAGGGCCCCGCTAAATCAAAATTGGAAGATCCATTCTCATTTCTTTTAACCACGTTTTCAACAACCATGAAACCCGTGAACATGGGAGACATATTGAATGTTTTGGTACGTCGATGCCCCTAGTAAAATTTTGCAAACGCAAGTAATGACGTTATTGTGTTTCTGGAGGGTCACTTTACACCCTGTTTACACTATATCTATCATTATTGGTCAATTGAAGGGAGATCTTATTGGACGACTGAAGGATATCTTTTAATTGCCGACCAAAGGGAAGTCATATATATGAAGAGAATTTGTGCTTCTATCCTTCACGGATTATGTGCAGAGAAATCAAAATCAAAATTTTTATTTTCACAATCTCATCAATTTGAGATAGAATTTTAAATAATCAAATAAATTAATTATAATTTTCCTTCTAATATAATAAAACCACCAAATTAACTGTTTAAAGTTTTTAAAATATTCTTTAGATCGATCATAATCAATCAATTTCAGTATCTTTTTCATTTACAGTAGAAAAAAAAATCAAGTTCAATTTTGAACACTATTTAAAAGACTGAACAACAACAAAATCTATTTTAATTTTTAGTCAAAAAGATCAATGTGGGTCTCCATTTCAATGATTTATTTTTTTTGGTTGAGTCAAATCCGAACATTCACAATTTGAAAAAGTTGTTTTTTCCATACAAACCAGTGCACAACCGTAGTCGATTCGGATTTTTCACGGTTTGGAAGACGATGGGTGTGGGTCTTATTACAGAAGAAACCCGTGGAAAAACAAATTCCGATTTCTGATAAGGTATAATTCATAATCTTCCAATTTTTAGTTTTAGTTTTAATTTTTATTGAATAAACTTTCTGTTGGACTTTTAAATCAATCTTGATTAATAACTACTAATGATATCATGCAAATAAGTAACTCAAAATTGCTTTAACTGTAATATGAATTCTCTTTTACATAAACACAAACACTTAATATGCAGTTAAACTAAAACAACACACTTACTAATTCAAGGTTCTGGTTCTGTCAATTAAATATTTTTAACAACACTATAACAATGATATAAACATAGTTTTGCACAACAAAACAAAATCACAATCAAACTGTCTCCAAAACCAATTCTAGACACTTTGTATAATTGGAATTTATCAAACAAAATTAGACAAGTAGAGATGAAGAATGTGCACCTTGACAAAGAGAAATCAACAAAACAAACGATTAATTGGGTGTATTGAGGCGAGTAATCTCTTTACTTAAGACATTTGATGCCTTATATATAATGTTGTTACAGTAAATGGCATATGTCTCCAGTATTCAATAATACCTCGATGTTATTCACAACACTTCGATTAACACCGAACAACGAACGCGAAATTTTGTAGCACAACTCTCTTACAGACTCAAGAATGTATTCAATGAAAAATTACTGAGAAGGTTAAGGTTTTTTTGTTTTTCTATTTCTCTGTTCTAACCAGGAAATGAGAATTAGGTTATAAATCAATTGAAACAAAGTGACGGTTAGGATTCAAAGGTCCTGACCCTAGGATGATGTCCATTTTATTATTGAAATTAAGGTTTTAATCCAAACCATCATATTACGTTAGTTAATAATCAAATGATTATGTTTAGTCTGTTCCATAAGGACAGGACTGTTCCTTCTTAAGTTAAAATAATAATCATCCATTTTTGTATTGTTTCACCAACTAAACCTCATTATTTAGTACCCAATTTCTATTCACTTTGGAAATAGTCTTAAATGGCCAATTCAAGACCGTATTTTCTACAATCCCCCACAAGAATGAAATTATATTACAAAAATACAGAATGACAACTCGAATCCTAAAATCTAGTGCATAACTAGAAATTTGTGCACGGAACATCACTACATCAGGAGAGATAGCTTTTGGCTTTGAATATTCCATAGTGAACATCAACCGGGTTTACCAGTTGCTCAGTGAACGTGATGTCTTGAACTGCTCAACTTTATAGTGTAAAACGATGCAATAGATGTCACATAGTTTATTTCCTTACAAATTCGGTTCTCGATTGTGTTCTTTTCGGCCCTGAACGATACTGGATTTTTATGAGTGCTCTAGAGTAACTTAGCCTTATAATTATCATAAAAGAGACCACAATTCTCACTCATATAGGTGATCTCATATTTAAAAGTCACTACAAGAAAAACGGGTTTAAGCGACTGGTCATTTTAAGTCGCTTAAAGACCATTTTAAGTCGCTATAACCGTTATAACGACTTAAAGTGGCACTCGCTCCGGTGGTTGCCCAAAGCAATGTATCTAAAGGTCTTGAGCGGGCAGGCAGTCGCTCTAGTAGTCAACCAACTAACCTAAAGCGAGTACGCTCCTCATTGCTTAAGATCTAGACCAATTATCAAGGAGCAAGTAAAGATTTAATTGCTTAACATCTAGACCAACCAATATAGCAAGTAAAATACCAATCGCTTCAGATAGACCAACCATTTTATAGCAAGTAAAATACCTAGTTGATAGATACATGAAACAACTAGTCCTGAAATTGCTTGGTTAAGGTTTTAGGCGACTATTTTACTCGCTAAAAGCGATTTCTTATTTTGATTGGCCTGAATTTGGTTGCTTAAATTTTTAAGCTACGAAAAATTTTACTCTCTAAAAGCGATTTGTGACTCAGGGGCTATTAAACTACCTAGTTGGAAGATACATGGAACAACTTAACCTAGGTTGATCGGTTATATTTTAAGCGACTAATTTATTTTGCTTGCTAAAATTGACTTCTAGTTTTGATTGGCCTAAAGTTAGTTGCTTAAGCTTTTAAGCTAGCGAAGTTTTTACTCAAGTTGGTTGCTTAAAATTTTAAGCTATCAAATTATTTTGGAATTCTGATTTGATAAACCTAAATTTAGTTGCTTAAGCTTTTAAGCTAGCAAAGTTTTTACTCAAGTTGGTTGCTTAAAATTTTAAGCTATCAAATTATTTTGGAATTCTGATTTCTATTGACCTAAAGTTGGTTGCCTAAGCTTTTAAGCTAGCGAAGTTTTTACTCAAGTTGATTGCTTAAAATTTTAAGCTATTAAATTATTTTGGAATTCTGATTTTGATTGACTTAAAGTTGGTTGCTTAAGTTTTTTAGATACCAACTTTCTTTGCTCGCTAAAAACAAATTCTGATTTAGATAATCCCAAATTATAATTATAATCAAAAATTAATATTTGACGTTAACACTAATTAAGATTATATAATACTGATTAAGATTATATAATTATAAATGAATAAAAAAATTAAATTAAAATTAATACAGAAAACAAATATGAAACAAATTAAAATCATAATTGAACAACTTTATTATTACTGAATTCAATTTACAACATCATTTAGTCAAAAAAATTTACAGGAAAAAAAAACAATTTCATTTACAATTCCATCTTTAACTTCAACTTTGACTAAAATGGGGTTAAAGCTCAACTTTCAAGTGAGATTTAAAGAACCATGATGGGTGCTTCAAAGTTGAAGTAGTTGTATCAATGGTGCTTCAACTTTGTTTATTTTCATAATTGAACACCATTTACAATTCAATTGATCAACTTCAAGCTCAGTGGAGTAAAACTTCACCTGATTTATCCATTCCAACAAAAAAAAATCAGACCCGTCGGAGAAAAAAAACCCAAGAAATATAAGAACTTGAACAATATAAAAAATGGCAACCACATCCATATATATTTAACCTTCACCTGAATTAACAGAACACCCAACTTTTAATGGATAAATAAGCAATGTGAGACTACAGTATGAAATATGGATATTTGGGATAAGGTAGTAATGCATTTGGAAGATGCATAAATTAGCCTAAGGCATTCTTACTGGTTTTCCAATAGCAAGCTAAACCCCACCGTCAACCAAATAAAATTAAACAAAAAATCAAAAACCCATACAGAAAAAAATACTCAACAATGGACTTCACTAGATAAAACAAGCACAGACCTGGTACAAGTATCAATCAATTCTGAATTCACACTTATAAAATTCATATTCCTGGAACAAATTAATTTTTGGATAATATACCTCAAAAGCTCTCGGGGAAATGTTCCATTGTTACTATTTAAGATGTGAACAATGACATCCATTAACCGACTAACCTGTCAATAGAAAACATACATTCCATGAGCCCCTAAAACAGATTAAGAGTTATATAGGGAAAAAAAAGATCAGTTCAAGTGTCTTACCTCTCCCCGTGGTTATTGTCGAATACCATCTGCTTGTTGAGTGGTTAAAATTAAAATACAGTGAAAACACTGAATAGGTGGTCTCCATATACCAATTACATACAAATGCCATACTTAACAAAGACAACACAAGAAGTTATCACTTACACAGCCTCAAAAATTCATTTCAGTTCAACCCCAACAAAATCCCCCAGAAACACATATCATCAATGACCATATGAACAAATTTGTATACAAATTAGGCTAAATAAACATCATCAAATTTGAAAAATCATACTCGAGTTTGAAGAAAAATCATTTCCACTACAATAAATCATGTAGGAAAACTCAACACACTCAGTGTCAACATAATCAAGTAAGTATCAACACAATCAAGACAACAAAATCATCCTCGGTAGAATAAAATGCACAAATCAGCATATAATACTCATGCTCAGATTTGAAGAAAAATCAACTTTGAAACAACATTTTCCCCTGTAAAATAATAAAACACAATCAAAATCAACAAAATCATACGTATCCAGTGTGAAAATTAGGGAAAATAAACAAAACATACTCAGATTTGAGTCATTGGACAACAACCTGATTCTACTCAGAGAAATTCCATCTTATAATCCAAAACAAACTAAGAACAAAAAAGATAAAACCTAAGTGAGATCTAGAGAGAAAGAACAATAACAAAACAAAGTGAGATCGATAGATTAATTCAGTGGTGGTGATAGAATAATGACTGACTGTTTTAATTGAGAGATACTCTAGGTTTAGTAAAGTTCAATGATCGGTGAAGGTGGGTTTGGTTATGTTTGTAAATAAGAAGATGCAGAGGGAGGCGGCAGATCGAGAGATAGAGGATTTGAGATATGAGAGTGATGACTATGAGGAGGGTCAAACTTTTGAAGGATTAGGGCTTTTGATTGAGAGTGATCGATATTTTTGTTTATTAGGGTTTTTCTTTTGGGAGGCGGAGGATCAGAGAGAAACTGAGATGAGATAAGAAGAGAGGAAAATGAAGTGAAGTAAGAGACTTTTGGTGAGGTTTTATATAAAAGTAATAGACGGTGATAAAGGCTGGTCATACAGATCATGGAAATCTTCAGACGGTAGAGATTTGGCTTGGGATCTTCATACGGATCAAGGCAAGTGTGAGAAGCATGTGGTTTTCTTTATTGCTTATAAATTGGGTATAAATGGTAATGATATGCTCAATTTGATGAAATTGTCAAAATTGATCAAAAATTGATTTTTCAAATTGATCTGAGTTGTTAAAATTAGATAAAATTGATGAATTTTTACATAAATTATGTATTGTAAATTGTTGAATTATAGCTTTAGATGATCGAAAACGATAGAATTTTGTCAAATTGGAAAAAAAATTGAAAACCAAATCATTACTGACATAAAAGTCATTAAATCATCACATTTTACGTTTCAGTATGTTTGGAAGCGCGGGAGAACGCGCTTATAGTTCTTGATCAATTTTTTCAATTTGAATATAATTTGAATGATAATAAGGTAGGGTGTTGATGTTACGAGGGTTTTAAAAGGGATAAGTTTTATTCTGGGTATGGATTTGAATTTGATTAGGAATGCCGAGAGTCCATTTACCTCACTAAATTTTACTCTATAGTCATCAAGTATAAGTTATCTGACCTATCATGAAACACTAACAATTTTGTACAATGCTCAATCACTGTATGATTCCACTCGATTTAACCCAATAACCCTCAATCCTACTCGATTTCACCCACTAACCCTCAATCCTACTCGATTGATCCCGTTATTAACCTGATTTTCGATCTCACCCATATGAACCGTCATTAATCAACCACCCATTACTTATCATTCTTACTCAAATTCACTCATTAACCATCAATTCTTTTTGATTTCAGCCAATAACCCTTTATTTTACTTAATTTCCCCTGTTATCGATAAAATTTAACTTAATATCCTCAAATCTTACTCAGTCTCATATGTTATTTAATATAAAATTGACGGACAATGTATTTTCCTTCGTAAGCATATTATTGAAACTTAAACGTGACACAGATCCAATCATATGCTTGAATCAAATGTAAACATAGTATTGACATGTTTTACAATTTACTAAGTCTTTTATAAGAATATGACCAATTAATACATTTAGGGTTCCGCTAAAGATTCATACTTAATTGACTAGGTCATTCATAATAATATGACCAACATACATGCATTTAGGATTTTGGTAAAAACTTTTACTCAATAGACTAGGTCATTAAGCATAAAATATGACCAACATAGGTACATTTAGGTATCTGATAAAGATTTGTACTTGATTGACAAGGCCATTTAGTATAATATGATCAATACATGTACATTTAGGGTTTCCTTGAAGATTCATACTCAATCGACCAAGTTATTAAGTAGAATATATCCAACATATGTATATTTAACTTTGGGTTGCAAAATCAAGATACATTGAGGAACACTGAATGGGTAATTTGTTGCTTAAATTTCTGAATTGTCACCTTATGAGATGAACTTTAGTTGTATTGTTACGGTGATTTCAGAATTGCACATTAAAATCGTATATAAGGGTTCATTCTTATATTTTGATATCAATAGAGTGATATCTTTGTCCAGAAAATGATGAACTTGAGTCTTGCATATTCAAACAAACAAATATTAATCAAAGAAAAATTAGGGTTGAAACTAAAAAACCTAACCAAAAGGATATTAACATCAAACCAAAATAGGACAGATCAAAAAATATTTATGGGATTGAATCATGTAAGAATATCCAATTAGATTGAATGATTTTTAGAGTCAGATGAATTTGTATATATGTATATGAATAAACTCATGTGAAGTTCTAAGGATGTCGAATTAGGTCGAATATATGGATGACACTAGGTTACTCAATTTCTCTCGGATCCAATTGATTTCTACGGTTATCTATCGACTGAGAGTCCATTTACCTCACCAAATTTAACTTTTTATTCATCAATTATACCCGATATCGCTCGACCTCACCAATTTCTCTTGGATTCCATTTGTTTATATGGTTATATATCAATATAAACCAAATTTCTTATCGGCGTCGCGTAATTTCACTTGTGATCTGTAATCTTACCCAATGTCGGTCGACCTCACTCAATTTGTAATGGATTACATCGGTTTCTCCATTTTATCCACCACTTTAACCTAATATTCATTGACCTTAGTCAATTTCACTATTTATATATCGATCTTACTCAATATCGTTCGACCTCACTCAAAATATATCAATATACATCAATTTCACTCGAATTCGTTAAATGTTATTCGATCTTAATCGAATGCAGTCATTTTTCCATCTATCTCACTCGAATTTACTCATTTTTTACCGATTCATTCTTATTTACTCAATAAGGATCCACTCAATATTTATCGGTTTCACTGGACCTCACTCGAAGTCACTCGTTTATCATATACCTCACTACCCCATATCACATGAGGCTTAGAGATTTACATAATTGTGTTCGATTTTGGAGTCCAAACTCATGACGAATGAGATTATGACATTTGAGATTGAACAATCGTCTAAATATTTTCATTCAAACTTACAACGAATTGAGGATTATCATTATAAATTACAAATATTACATTTTTGAAAATGAATCGATAACAAACGAGATTTAACATTAAATTTTATCAATTTCATCGACCGGTCACTAAAGTGGTTTTCCTCTAGTGTTTTTAAATGTCCATCGACCTTAGTCAATTTCACCCGTTATATATCAATCCTATCCCACACCGCTCGATTTCCATTTGGTTTAGTTAATTCACTCAATTTCTCTCGGATTATATCGGTTTTTCCCATTATCCATCATTTTTACATAGTGCCCATCGACCTTGGTAATTTCGGTTGGCCTCACTCAATTTATCTCAGATTCCATCAGTTTCATTGCCAGATTTAGAGTTCTGGTATAAAGATTCAGACCAATCAGATCGAGAAAAAGGCATATTTTTGTTCATACAACTAGATATTTACCTCCTGTATACATTCCGATCAACCAGGTATGGACTAAAATTTATAATAAAATTAAATATGAACAAAAATTAAAAAACAAAATTTGAAGGGTATAATTTTAAAAGTTTTACGATTTCGATAAAGTTTCTAGATTAAAAGCATAAAATTTAAAAAAATTAAGAATGATATTTTGGATCATATAAAACTGTAAACCCACAAAGTAGACAAGGACCATGATCCTTAAATTGCTTATCCGACTAATAAAAAGTCAAGAATATATAATCCAACGATTATAAATAGAAGTTTACATAGTCATACGGATTGCCACCGCATACTAGTTGTAACAGAGGTAAAATTACCGCCTTAATTTCGTGTGGCGCCAAAACATATTGTGTTGGGAAGAGTTGGCGGGAATCTTGGCGTTTTGAGCCAAAAATCTAATATCTTATTTCTCTCTCCCCGAAACTGAGATACCAAAACTCCCCAAAATTGCTACCTAATTTTTGTACTAAAACCCTCGCTGATAACCCAAGCAAATTCATTCTTCCTCTTCGTTCCTACCACCACCATGATCTAGTGAAAAGCTTCAATGAAACAATATCGTCGAATGATGAGATGCAATAGTTTGTTGTTCGATTTTTTGTTCTCTATCTCTAATTTCAACAGTGATGAATATCAATTCTTGAGTTGAAATACTAGGTTTCAAGTTATAATTTCGATGGAACTTTTGTCTTTTGATTTTTAAAGATTTTATCTCTATTTTGCTGAGTAGTAATTTTTTTTTTTTGTTCAACTTATCAAATTACAGACAGGGCTTGTACAAATCTCTGTGATTTTAGAGTTAGGGTTCTTACAAATCTTTGAAATCTCTTTGTTTCTTCTGTTTTATACATATACCAAAGTTAGCATATGTTAGGGTTTAAGTTTCTTTGTTTAATTTTTATGCTGCTAATAGAGACAATTATGTTTAGTTGGGGTTTATTTTCACGTTTGTGAACTAATTTGGGTTTATTTTTTTTAAGAATTTCAATGGTTAAATTTTTGATTGTTTATATTCACGTTTGTGTAACTAATTTGGGGTTTATTATTCGTTTTATTTTTGGTTTTTTTGAGCGGTTTCATTTCATTTGGGGTTTTTAATCAATTTGTTATTTCATTTGATCTGATTATCTGGACTAGGACCCTATGCAGAACATTTGAAGGATGGCATTTCATAGTTATTGCTTAGGTATAAGACTTGAAACGGTGTATGCTTATTACTTTACCTAAGAAATCGAATGATTATTGCTTAAGAAGGAATAGCATTTCATGGTCTGAATCCCCTTCTTGGAATTGGTGATTATTAGTTAAAAATCAAAATGCGTTTCCGTTGGTATTTGGATGTTTCTGATAACCAAATCAATTTATGGCTTCAATTTTTATTTTTTTTATGACCTGCTTATTGCTTGGAAGAAGTTTAAATGCTGTGTTATGGGGAGCTTTGGCTTACCAATTCCAGCGGAAACTAACTATAACCTTCTGTTGTACAACAATATAAGTATTGCATTTTCAGTAGTAACTCTGTTTTGGGACCTTAACTAATGTCTTGTACGTGCAACTGTAATTTGAACCAGGTGTGATGAAACAGGACATGATGTTGCCATCTGTAATCTGGATCTTGTGGAAAGTTGCTTCATTTGGGCAGTGTGCTGTTGTATTGGTGTTACTGTATACCAGACAGTTGGAAGTTGCTTCATTTGGAAAAGTACCATGGCTCATCGCAATTTGTTTTTATGGCGAGGGGCTTACTCTACTTGATGATAGGTACGTGAGGAGTACTTATTAGTTACTGTTCTTTTTACACTAAATTTGTTGGTAATGGGAATGATTTAGAGCTAAAAGTATAGGTTTTGTTTACTTATTTTACCTTACCTATTTAGTGGCACATTACCTTGCCCAACCTTGAATGATGGTTTAGGACTTATTGTTCGTGTGGTGATGATGTTTGTCTCGATGACCATGTCAGAAAACAATAATGTCCAAGTCTCCACTTTTGAGTTTTGAAACATACTTCTTAATTGTGTTAAAATCTGAATTGAAGTTTTTTTTGCATGACTTAGTATCAGACTGATGAAGTAGTTTTCTTTATCCTCATAACGAAGGGGACAGAAAACTGCCTTGACGATTTGCAATTTTTTGTTGAGAATTTTGATAAAACTGCAATAGACCGTTTGAAACTTGTTTCGTCAACCCCCTTCGAGAGAACTACCTATACAGATGTTGTAGCACTTCTTGAGAAAGTTATAGAAAAGAAGTTTATTTTCGATTGGTAGGTTGGAGAACTAATAGGTGGAAGCCAAAGGTAAGAAGGTTATGATGTCATTGAAAAAAGGTATGTAGTGCTTATTATCCTTTAAATCTTCAAATCATAATATGTCCTTAACTTAAAGAAATCATCACAGTAAAGCTGATCGTCTTATATTATCAGTTTTTTGTTATGATTAAAAACTCTCATTGTGTATGACCCCTGTAGCTGTGTGCCACAATCCCATAACAGCTACAAACCCTCGATTGTGCATTACCCCTATTGATGTACCACAATCCTATAACTTTAAGTTTGTGACTTGAATGTACGAGGAACATGGAGCTGGCATTTTAGTCAAAGTTGAATGTACCAGTTCAGTTTAGTAGAACAGCCCAATAAGTCACTCATTTGGAAGCTCTTGTGTCAATTTCTTCAATTCAGGAAAGGTCAAATAAACTGAGTTCTTTATCCAGCAAGTATGGAAAACAAGTTCTTATCGATAAAAGAAAAGATTGAAACTTATTTAGCTGATGGCATTGTACGATTTTATCGTATATTTTTAATAAACTTTAACTGGAAAATCTACGTGCACGTGAAACCTAAACTTTTTAATAATGAAATCAAGTGAATTGATTTGCTCTGTAGTTTCTTTTTGGGTTGGCCTGTTCTCCTTTTTTCCAGGCTTCCTCCCATGAACCTCTCAACCTCTGAATATTTTATTTCTACATTCCATTTCTGTAATGTTTTAGTTTTGATCATTTAAGACTTACCCCGCCTTACTATTATGAAGAAAGCATATATATACACGTATCCATTTCTGTGAACTGTAAACAGATCTTTCTTTTTCTCTGGTCTGGGGTTACTGTAATATTGACGTTACTATTTTTTTCTTGCTTTATAAAGTTGAACAATATAATGTTTAGTCAACAACCATCTAACCATTCATTGTTGTTTTAATGCAGGTTTCTTCTTCAGGTGAAATGCCAGTTACGCCACCTCCAGCTAAAAGTTAGACACAAGTGAGTGCAGTTGGAGAGACAATCGAGGCTTCGCCTGAAGTACCCACAATAGGTGAGGGTGATAGTGTAGGATCTATCTTATATGGGGTGATAGTTTAGGATATATGATTTTGTCAACTTTAGGATATGTTTTAATTTGTGTAGTTCATCTTTTCAGGTTCATATATGGAATTACTTGAAGATATGGCTACAACAATACCTCTTGATCTTGCTACAGTACTTTCTCATATCTTTTAATTGATTCTTTTGTGGTAGTTCGGAAGACCAAAGATTAACACCTTAACACCAGCCTTATAGTTATAAGTTATGGATTTCTGAATCAATCTGTTTATTCCTCCTCTTTGCCTTTGTAAAGTATTGTACAAGTAGCTATATATATTTTGAAATATAACAAGTTGATAAACTAAACATCCAAGGTAATTCCGTATTTTGAAATATAACAAGCTATTGTTGTATCTAAACATCCAACTCAATGGCCACAACAACCTCGTTAATCATTATACGATACAACTTTTTATAAGGAGTAATATTGTTATATGGTTGAGAAGCTAAGGAGGCAAATCGTATCCGTAATTGGTAGATCATTTCAGGTATAATTAGATCTGTAGATATACGACATGAGGTGGCTCTCATGCCTTATAAGTGATATTATGTAGACTTCAGTACATACTCAATTCCTTGTGATTCACAGATTTTCCCAAGTAATCCACCAATCCATCCTGTTTTACCATAGATCAAAAACTTGTATTTCTCATCACCATTTGCTGGAAAACCCATTGATGATTGATGATGATTTCAGAAATGAAATGAAGGATGAGATGAGGAATTGTTGAGATTGATAGACACTGATTTTATAATGTAATAACAACCGACTTGTATGGATGATGTTGTTGTTGTTCTATGTGTGAGGGGGATACTAACGTGTCTCTCGGGAGTATTTGGGGAAGTGATACGCATTCTTATTAAACAATAGACAGGTCATATCTTCGTGGGTCCTGTTGGATGATTTATTTTTATTTTCATAATGAAATTAAGACCCAATTTTGTAGGACGTCCCATGTGTTGGTGTTGATGTTTCTACATTCGTAGGATTGCACGCATGGCGCACCTCTCCTTCGAATATTGCTCACCATCTCTCTGCGGCTTTACCTAGGGATGTACACGGTAACAGATTTTTATGAAAACCGAACCGTATAGGAAGAAATCAAATCGAATCATTTATTAATGGAACGGTTTCTAAAAATAATAATTTAGAAATCGATAGTCACGGTTCTGGTTCTGGTTTGACCAAAAATCGAACCGTTATATATTGCTAGTTTTAGCAACACATAAAGTGGCAAAACAAAGACCAAACACCAGAGGAATACTTATTCAAATTTTATAGAAACAACTTAATTGATACTCTATCTCTTTACCTACTGCATAGAATCAAAGTTAATTGTAGGCTTCTGCATTTCGGAGCAAGGCCAGTTTCACAAAGACTCACATTGGCTCAATTTGTGCATCCAAACATTTGCTCATAGTGAATCAAAACATTGATTTAAACGAGTTTTCATGCTTTTATTAAACAAATCCTAATAAGATTGTTGGATTAATATTAAGATCTCAAATGTCTACTTCAAAAAATTGACTTCTCTTTTGAAATGGTGGTGGCGGCTTAAACTTAGTTGCTGGGAGAGTTTTACCAAGTAATTCATTTTTTGGTTGCTACGAGTATGTGCCTCAAAGTAAAAAGCTACATTAGCAATTTTTTAGATGCTATATAGATTACTTGAAAAAAGGATATAACGACTAAACACATCTAGCCATGGCTAAAAATTAGTTGATACAACTTTAGAGCAGCTCAACTATTTGGCAGTTGCAAGTTTTGTAGCTTAAACCCTTAAAACGACTAAAATATTAGGCTCTTGCTAACATTTAGAGCAACCATTTAATTTTCTGTTGCTACGAGTATGTGCCTCAAAGTAAAGAGCTACATGAGCACTTTTTTAGATGCTATATAGATTACTTGGAAAAAGGATATAGCGACCAAACACATGTGGCTATGGATAAAAATTAGTTGACACCGATTTAAAGCAGCCAAACTCTATGGCAGTTGCAAGTTTTGTTGCTTAAACTATTAAAGCGACTAAATTTTTTGGCTCTTGCTTACATTTAGAGCAACTAATTTATTTTGTTGTTGCTATGAGTCCTTGCCTCAAAGTAAATAGCTACATGATCACTTTTTAGTTGCTATGAATTACTTGATCAAAGGATATAGCGATTAAATATATTTTTTCGTTGCTAAATAATAGTGGACACAGGTTTATAGCCTCCAATATTTCTGGCAGTTGCAATTTTAGACGCTTAAACTATTAAAGCGACTAAATTTTCGAGCTCTTGCTAAGATTTTGGTCGCTTAAACTCATTTTTCTTGTAGTGAGTATCTTGTTATACTATTTTTAGTTAGAATAAGCTGTAGGAATCATTAAGACAAATTCAACCTCTCACTTGACATGCAACACTGTTTCATCATAGAAATGGGAAATAGAGTAAACTCTTAGAGTGTTTCCATTGAGTATAAATTTACAACTTGGTTGTACCCTTTGAACCTAGATAACTATGGGACCTCCAATCGCTAGGTTGAGTTTCCGCTGTAAAACTACTCTTTATTTGTAGGCAATAATCACATTCCCCTCGATGATGCAATTACTATCTCCCTAGGTAACCTTTTTGTAAACTATCCGCTAGGTTATCCTTGGACCTTATATACTCCACAAATAGAAATCCGTGATAAAGTAATTGCTTAATAGATTCATGTCTTCGACGTATGTGTTTAGACTTACCATTATACATCTTACTATGTGCCTTTGCAATAGCTGATGTATTATCACAGTTAATGGTTATTGCAGGCACTGGATTGGGCCATACTGTTATGTCCTCAAGGAAATTTCGAAGCCATTCGACTTCCTCTACCGCTTTATCTAAAGCGATAAACTCAGCCTCCCTTGTTGATCTTGATATCAACGTTTGTCTAGACGATTTCCATGATACCGCAACCCCACCCATAGTAAATACATAACCACTTGTTGCTTTAGTATCATCTGAGTCTGAGATCCAGTTAACATCAACATACCCTTCTAAAACCATAGGATAAGTTGTATAATGCAACCCATAATCCTTTGTCCTTCTCAAGTAACTCAAGGCTCTTACTATGGCTTTCCAGTAAGTATTATTAGGATTACTGGTAAATATACTCAATTTACTCACTGCACATGCTATATCTAGGATAGTACAACTCATTAGATATATTAGACTACCAATTACTTGTGAGTACTCTAATTGATTAACAACATGTCCTTCATTTTTGAGGAGACGCGCAGTCATATCTAAGGGCGTACTAGCCACTTTGTCATCATTTTTATTTGAACTTTTCTAAAATGTTCTCAACGTAATGTTCTTGAGATGATTTTATTCATTCCGGAGTTCTAGAAATTTAATTCCAAGAATGACGTCCGCTTTGCCTAAATCTATCATATCGAAATATTTAGGCAACATCTTTTTGTAGACTTTATAATTTATGAATTATTTCCCATAATTAGCATGTCATCTACATATATGCATATAATTACAAACCCTATAGGTGTTGTTTTAGTGTAAACACATTTGTCACACTCATTGATTTTAAACCCATTTCAAACTTTATATGCCATTGTTTTGGTGCTTGCTTTAACCCGTAAAATGACTTCACCAATTTACAAACTTTCTTTTCTTTTTCGGGTACCACAAACCCTTCAGGTTGTTCCATGTAGATTTATTCTTCTAAATCCCCATTTAAGAAAGCAGTTTTAACATACATTTGATGTATATCAAGATTATACAGTGCTGCAATTGCAATACGCAATCTTATTCAGGAGAATAGGTGTCGAAGTATTCTAAACCTTCTTTTTGTCTAAAGCCCTTGAAAACTAGTCTTGCTTTATACTTGTCTATCGTTTCATCAGTTTTCAATTTTTGTTTGAAAACCCATTTATTACCCCCAAAGGTTTACAACCTGAGGTTAGATCCACTATCTCTCATGTGTGGTTTTGCATGATGGAATCAATTTCACTATTTGTGGCTTCGTTCCAGTACGGAGCTTCTGGCGTAGCCATAGATTGTTTAAATATTTGAGGTTTATTTTATAACATAGAAGTTAAAAAATCATCACCATAAGACTTAGAAATTCTACCCCTTTTGCTTCTGCGAGGTTCTTCAACAAATTCTTGTTCTTGTTGCTCGGGTGATTGTGAAGCACTTGTATTTTTCGTCTTCACTAATATTTTTCCTTTTGAGAGGATTGTTAGTTTCTGGTTTCCATGGAAACACATTTTCAAAGAATACTGCATCCCTTGACTTTACATGTATATCTTCAATTTCTGATTTATGAACCGGAAATTTATAGGCAATACTATTCTCAGCGTACCCTATGAAAATACAATCCACTATTTTTGGTCCTATATTGACCCTTTTAGGAAACGGTACTGCTACCTTTGCCAAGCACCCCCACACTTTGATAAATTTATATGAAGGTTTCCTACCTTTCCATAATGCATACGGGGTTTTAGACATTTCCTTGTGGGGTAGTTTATTCAAGATATAGTTTGATGTAAGTATAACCTCCCCCCACAAGTTTTTGGGTGCTCCAGAATTTAACAAAAGAGCATTCATCATCTCTTTTAAAGTACGATTTTTGCTTTCAACAATACCATTCGATTGTGGCGAATAAGGAGGCATTGTTTTATGAATGATTCCAACTGTGCACAAATCTCATCCAATATAGACTTGTACTCGATGCCTCTATCGTTTTTCAGAGTTTTTATCTTCCTATTTAGTTGATTATCAACTTCATTCTGATAAAGTTGGAATTTATCAACAACCTCATATTAATAAGTAAACACGGTAGTACCTTGTACTGTCATCTATGAAAGTGACAAAGTACTTTTTATAAATCTATATGAATTAAATCCAATAGTTCTTGTTTATGGGGAAAAACGAATTGAAGTCTAATTTAGGATAAATGGGTGAGCATGTGATAATTCGTTAATCCTTAAAGCATTTGTGTTGTTGAGTAGAGAAGTGGCAAGTTGAAACCAACTATTTAACCACAATTTAAGTGGAGAAAAGTTGTCAACACCTTCTCCACCTTCACCACTTCACCACTACTCAACCATCGACAGTTTCTTCCAGAGAAGAGATCAGGTAGTTACAATTGTTATGATATAAATAGATTCCCAATCTATTAAACAAAAATAAGTTTGGACGGGTGTTTGTGTGGAAAAACGAATTGAAGGCTATTTTGGGAAAAGTGGGGTGAACAGGTGACACTTCGTCAATCCTTAAAACATTTGTGCTGCTCAAGCACTTTGTTTAGATTCGAGAGATCAATCTGTACAATCCTGGCCTAAACCAAGCAATGGTCGTTCCAGTTTTGCTTCAGTTAAAAAATGAGAAGGAGAAGGGTTGGTCTTAGGGAGGAAAGTGAGAGAAGGTTGAGGTCAGAGTATCAGACTATGTTGGATGTAGTTGGTGTAAATAGCTATGAACAGTGCTCTGTATGAGTGAGTTGAATGCTCGAGTTCAACTTGTGTTCATGCTAAATAATCAAATTGTCATTTATGTCTAAAAATCTTAAAAACTTTAGTTTAAGATGTCAGACCAGATGAACTGTGTCTTTTGATATTACCGTATGAAAAGATATCTACAAAGGGTATATTAATTAAATAAGCTATATGAAATTGTTGGTTGAATCATGAATGTAGTAACGATGTTTAACATTCTGGTCTCTATGGAAAGACTAAGAAATGGTAAATGTTATTAAGAAAAGTAAGTGAGTTTCGAGTATCGAATTATAACAAAAAATGGATATGACAGACAACTTAAAAGTACGGTCTACAAGAATAATATTAATGAAATGAGACTAGTGGTAATCTTTTAGTCACAGAGCTGTAATAAGAGTATATGCACTACAAGAAAAACGGGTTTAAGCGACCGAAATCTTAGCAAGAGCTCGGAAATTTAATCGCCTTAATAGTTTAAGCATCTAAAATTACAACTGCCAGAAATTTTGGCGGCTATAAGCATGTGCCCACTATTATTTAACAACGAAAAAATATATTTAATCGCTAGATCCTTTGTTCAAGTAATTTGTAGCAACTAAAAAAATGATCATGTAGCTATTTACTTCGAGGCACAGACTCGTAGCAACAACAAAATAAATTGGTTGCTCTAAATGTTAGCAAGAGCCCAATATTTTAGTCGCTTGAATAGTTTAAGCTACAAAACTTGCAACTGCCAAATAGTTTGGCTGCTTTGAATCTGTGTCAACCAATTTTTAACCATGTGTCACAGCCCACCCATTTTCCCACATATTAGGTTGGCCCATGACAAGAGTCTAGGTCCATTAGAAGAGCCTAGAAGATTAGAGAAGTCCACATATTCTAGAATATTCTTGGATAAGGAATATTCCCTTGTATATTCTTGTAAAGTATAGAATACTCTAGAAGATGATGATTCTAGAACATGTTATAGAATCCTCCATAGCATACTATATAAGGTGGAGAGCTCATTTGCTCAAATCATCCACCAACAAGCTCTTAAGCAATTGTAACATTCTCTCTCTTATAATCAAATACTTTCTCCCACTTTAAATCTCTAAGTCTCCAATTCTCTTGTGTTCTTTTAGGCTTACTTGAAGAGTTCAAGTGCCGCACGGTCTAGTCCAAAATCTTAGCCCGTGACACATGGCCAGATGTGTTTGGTCGTTATATCCTTTTTCCAAGTAATCTATATAGCATCTAAAAAAGTGCTCATGTAGCTCTTTACTTTGAGGCACATACTCGTAGCAACCAAAAAATGAATTACTTGGTAAAACCTCTCCCAGCAACTAAGTTTAAGCCGCCACCACCATTTCAAAAGAAGTCAGTTTTTGAAGTAGATATTTGAGAACTTAATTAGTATTGATCCAATAATCTTATTAGGATTTGTTTAATGGAAACATGAAAACTTGTTCAAATCATTGTTTTACTATGAGAAAATGTTTGGATGCATAAATTGAAAAAAAAATTAACATGAGTCGACTAAATTGACTATAATTTGGTTATAACTTTTTTTTTGTTTCAGTGTGTTTATCAGTTCTATTTTTTCTTTTAATACAACTTTTTTCGAAGTTTTGTTCCCTAGACTTAACCCATGAATGACTTCTATAAATTGAACACTGATGGCTCTTGTATGGATGATTATGCAGGAATTAGAGGAGGTCATTTGTGAATCGTGGTCTTAATTCCGACTGCTCTTGTATGGAGCATAAGCATAATTTACACCCCCTGCTGTTTATTGAATCGTTTATGCAGTCACTTGAAATTGAGGATTTCAAAATGCTCGAAAATAAGATCAAGCATAGACAAATACATAGCTCTTTGAAACTTGTACGACCTATAAGCAGGATTGTAATAAAGTTTACATGAAATTTGAATATTTATAAGAATCACATGAGGATGGCAGTTTCACAAAAAATCCTTAATTCGGATGAGGGTTTACACAACTCAAAATGCTCACTATGAGTATAATTACAAAAAGAAAAAATAAAATCATCAAGAATATCTAGTTACTAAGATTCTTTCCGACAAAATTCAAGGAGAATTTAATTAAACAGTTATGGTCAAATATGTGAGAGGAAAACACGCCAAAGATCGACCTTTCCTGGATATCTAAAGAAAGGAATTACGTCATGAACATTGTCAAGGCCAATGGAAAAAAAGTACCATACGCTCAAAACCTAAACCAAAGCCTGAGTGTTTCACAGTCCCATAACGTCGCAGGTAGAGGTACCAATCGTATGTATCAAGTGGCAACCCTTGGTCCAACATCCTACAATAATAAGAGAGAAAATCTAGATCACCGTAACTTAATAAATACCTAGATGAAATGCCGGAGCCGCATGATATTCACTACAAAAATGAAGAAATATTGTATGACGCAAACATATTTTCACATATATGGTTGCCCTTCTAAAAAAGAAGAAATTGAGCAATTTTGGAAAGCATCAACGTAACGTAATTGAATCAAGCCACTCAAAGTAATAAACATCACAACTCAAACAGAATTGAATGAAGCCACTCAAAGTAATAAAATCATGACTCAAACAGAATTAAATCAAGCCAACTCTTATAGAGGAATTTACAGACGGTATGTAAGAAAATTGAAACCTATACAGTTGATGCTACTCGAGGACATTTTATGATTTTAAAGGACATGCATAAATGATTGAAATAACTGATGGGCAGATTTTTGAATTAGTACAGTTGATAGAGAATCACTAGATAAGTAAACAAGAGAAACTGATGTTACCTATATTAAATAAGACGAGTTTTCTCTCCTTTGTGTGAGGAATCGCAACAAACCCAGCAGGCTTCACAGATACAAGAACATACTTCCCACTTTGATCCAAACTCTGCATAGATTACACTTCAAAAATTGCACTATGCTTCTTAATGCAATTTTTATCGAACCTGGTGGTTAGGAATATCGTCACTATCAGCCTTGAAAATTAGTTCTTCTGTATTGAGTAATCTTCTGTTCCAGTTATGCCCAATATCTGATTTGTCCCTTATCAGTTGGATGGAAAAGTTGGCGGGGACCTGTTGTTATTCAATAGCCCAAGTGAATTTTCATGAAGAAAATTCTGAAAGTAATACTATTAAAAGAAAGAGTATACATACAGAAGCTGGATAGGATATCTTCACTTCATACCAAGTAGATGATTTGAGTTCATTTAATCGGTATAAACGAAAACCCATTTGCAGAGGTAAGTTTTCACGCTGTAGGTCCTCCCCAGCATTCAACACTGTGCTATCTATCCTGCAAGTTATAGCTCAAATGTAAGTACTTTGTACCAAACTACACACCCATGTGATGAAATTCCATCTAGGCTACAAAATGATATGAACAAAGATCAGAGTATCAATCAGCTGCCCATGCTTTCTGTCCTATCTTTGTAAGCTCAATATATAAATAAAGATCAGAGTGGTTATGTCAGGTTTTTCTTAATTCAAAATTTTATGCACCTAGCTAGCTAGTCAAGATCCAATTTTCATCTCCAACACTAAAAGACAGGTGTTACATTTGGAGGCAATGCAGAAACTAGTTATTCTTCTAATTCATCAGCTCAGGTCTTTCTCTAACTCCGATTCCAGCTCTGAATCTCACATTCTATCTCTTATTTAAGAAAGTGTACATTTGAAACTTATTTTGTTTTGTCGTTTTTCATGAATGAACCGAACAGAACAAAGATATATGCATGACAAAAGCAATATTAGAGGAAGCAATATGTGACATATACTTAAGGATTTACAGTAGTACCATCTCTCCAATTGAGAAGATGAAGAGTGTATGCATTGCAGATTTAGGTTGTTCTTCTGGACCCAATACGCTGCTGGTTGTTTCTTATCTGTTGAACGCTGTTTACAAGAAGTGTCACGAGTATCACATGGTTACACCTGAGATCCTCGTTACTGCTGAGTCACTTCAGGGAGGAGATAATTGATGAATCGTTCCGCGTGTATAGGCAGATAGTTGCAACCTATGCAACCAAAGAGAAAACCGAGTATACTAACCTGGTTAGATCCATGACAAAGGGTGGAAAAGAGGTCCCTGAATCAGGACCCGACCTGAGCAAATGTCATAACAAGATAGTTAAAAGAAATGGAAATTCTAACATAAGGATAGAGTCAAGCTCTTAAATCTAATGTATAATACTGTAGGCTTGGATTTGATCTTGGCTAGTGCACCAACTACAACTATAAATATAACAAATTCACTCAGAAATTGAAAGTCAAAGAAAAAGATATATGCAGAAATGGGTGCTCAAAAGTAAAATTGAAATTCAGCTCTAGCCAACACCCCATAGAGATGGTAGCGTCTTTTCACTACCATGTAGCTTCATTGAGATTGCAGAACTTTAAGAATCTAATTTTAAAACGATTTATAGCATAACTAGATACGAGATTGGTTGAGGCTGGTAAACATTCAGAAACTCAACCGAAAAAACAAAAAAGGCCTAAATTTCTTACATTGTTTAGAAGTTTGTTGACTAGTTGTGGAAGTCAGAGAGTTGCAGCATTAACAAATCCCATCTTCTCCCATTTAATCAGATCCATGAAATCAATCAGATCGACTGCAAAGTGAGATACATATCAAAAAAAATACTTTAAATCCAAGAAAAATTAAACAAATCAATCGGGGTTTTAAGTTTTGAACCAACTCAAAACCTAATCCATCAAGACACAGTAAAAAAAAAATATGTAAAAAAAAACAGAGTGAAATTCTTATGTTTCCCTCCGCCAAAATTACAAGTTTTTGCATTCCAAATAAACGAATAATAGCAGATTGAAGGTGTTCGAGGGGTGTGGGAAATAGGTTTTCAGATAAAGTGGAAGTGGTGAAGTTCTGTTCATGGGTTTTCTTGAAGGGTTCAAACTTGGAAAGAGAAGAAGAGTAACCGAAGAGGAAGGAATATGACGAGATGTGGTTAGGGTTTTCTAGAGGGAAAAGAAAATTTACTTAAATTTTAGGGGGGAAATAGTGCGCCAAAACTTGGTCATTCCCGCCCATAGAAATTGCAATTTTACCTCTTTTGATTTTTTATAAGAATGATAATCCGTATGAGTTTTTGTGTTTGCATTTATATCCGTTCGATTAAATATCTAAATTCCTATTGGTCAAATAAACACCATACAGATCATTTATATCCGTTTGATTGAAAAATTTGGACCGGGGATAAAATGGTCATTTTATACATCAATGGCAGAATAATTATTTCTATCAACTTTCAAACTAGGAGTAAAACAGTTATTTTACCAGAAAATTGGTAAAAGGTAAAATGGTTATCTCAAGGTTTGCCTCAGGACTTATGACGTAGACCGACGGATAACAAACGAAATTAAGTGAAATTAATGTAAATTTGGTTTGAATTGATAGGTAACCATATAAACCCATGAAATGTAGGATAAATCTAGTGAGGTCGGGCGGTATTGGATAAGATTGATAGATAACATGTGAAATTGACTAAGATCGATATACATTCGGTTAAAATGATGGATAACTATAGAAACCGATGAAATCATAGAGAAATTGAGTGAGGCCGACCAATATTGGATTATAATATTGATAAATAAAAAACGAAATTAAGTGAAGCTTTACCATTTCTTCTAGTGATCTAAATTTTGCTAAGTGCCACATTTTTCTATTGCCTCTTCGTGTTGCAATTGCACAAGGATTGTAAATGCACAATGATAGATAACAAGTGAAATTGACTAAAATCAATAGACATTCAGTTAAAATGAGGATAACTGGAAAAAACCGATGAAATCCTATTGAATCTGAGTGAGGCGATCGAAATAGGTAAGATTGCAAATCACAAGTGAAATTACACGACGTTGATAGATAACTGTAGAAATCGATGGAATTCGAGAGAAATTGAGTAACCTAATGTCATCCATATATTCGACCTAATTCGACATCCTTAGAACTTCATATGAACTTATTTATATATACATATACAAATTCATCTGACTCTAAAAATCGTTCAATCTAATTGGATATTCTTATATGATTCAATTCCATAAATATTTTAGATTTTTCCTATTTAGGTTTGATGTTAATGTCCTTTTAGTTAGGTTTTTTAGTTCCAGTGAGATTCAGAACTGTAATAGGTAGATGCAAAGATCACATGTGTTAAGTGTATGTCCAAGAAAGCGATGGATGTCCATCGATGTTCGTCATATTATCCTTAATAACCTCTTTCCTTAAGTCAGAATCTTCACCGGTACCCTAAACCTATCAATGTTCGTCATATTATCCTTAATAGCCTCTTCCCCTAAGTCGGAATCTAACCCTGAACCCTAAACCTATCGATGTTCGTCATATTATCCTTAATAACCTCTTTCCCCAAGTTGGAATCTTCACCGGTATCCTAAACCTATCGATGTGTCCTTAATAACCTCTTCCCCTAAGTCGGAATCTTCACTGGTACCCTAAACCTATCGATGTTCGTCATATTATCCTTAATAACCTC
>JAJJMC010017880.1:432388-514456 GCA_023531435.1 Papaver californicum | reverse complement strand
CAGTTGCAATGTTTGGTGCTTCCTAGAATGAGCTTACTTACATGATAACGTTGAAGTCGTCCGTCATCTTATTTTTTGAGTTTTTTTCAGCATCATGGTTGTTACCTGAAGAGCTCAAATGACTGCCTCGCTTGGATTTAAAGCTCAAATGACTCAATGGAATGTTGTGATATTCTCACATTTAATGCTCAAGTTCTAAGTTCAGGTTGAGAGATCAATGAGAAAAGCAGTGATATTCTCATAATGGATCGATGGCCTGGTATGCATGTGGGTTAAACATATTATTGCATCTTTAGATATTAAGATAATACAAGAACCATTAATTTTGTATGTTTTTTGGTTCTTGTCGGGGATGGGTGGGAAACAATATTGTAAAAAGGTTTTTGGTGGGGACAATATATTTGTAATTATCTAATCTTAATTAGAAGTTGTTATTTTAATTATATAATTTTAATTAGTGATAACTTTTTTAATTATAATTAAATTTTGGGATTATTTAAATCAGACGAGCAAAGAAATTTGGTTGTTTAAAAATTTAAGAAACCAACTTCAGGCCAATCAAAATTAAAATTCCAAAATAATTTGGTAGCTTAAAATCTAAGCAATCAACTTGAGTAAAAACTTTTCTAGCTTAAAAGCTTAAGCAACCAACTTCAGGCCAATCAAAATCAGAAATCATTTTTAGCAAGCAAAATCATTTGGTCGCTTAAAACCTTAACCAAACAACTTAGGTTAAGTTGTTCCATGTATCTTCCAACTAGGTAGTTTAATAGCTCATGAGTCACAAATCGCTTTTAGAGAGTAAAAAATTTCGTAGCTTAAAAACTTAAGCAACCAACTTCAGGACAATCAAAATAAGAAATCGCTTTTAGCGAGCAAAATTGTTGGGTCGCCTAAAACCTTAACCAAGCAATTTCAGGATGAGTTGTTTCATGTATCTATCAACTAGGTATTTTACTTGATTTAGAATGGTTGGTCTATCTGAAGCTATTGGTATTTTACTTGCTATATTGGTTGGTCTAGATGTTAAGTGATCACAATTTTACTTGCTCCATAGTAGTTGGTCTAGATCTTAAGCAATGAGAAGAATACTCGCTTTAGGTAAATTGGTTGATTACTAGAGCGACTACCTGGCCGCTCAAGACCTTTAGATAGATGGCTTTGGGCAACCACCGGAGCGAGTGCCACTTTAAGTCGCTATAGCGCTTATAGCGACTGAGAAGGGGCTTTAAGCGACTTAAAACGACCTGTCGCTTAAACCCGTTTTTCTTGTAGTGATGCCGAGTTCATGGCCGGGATAGCTTTTATGTTTGTGGGCGCTTGTGGGCAGTAGTCGTTGTATGTATACTGAGATCAGGGCCGCGATAGCTTTTATGTTTGATGGCACCGGTGAGCAACGGTTGTTGTTTATGTCGAGATCAAAACCACAACTATTTGAGTAGTCTGTGTATCGCGGTGGGAAAATGTCAAGTTCAGGGACACAATTTAGATGTGTCGCGGTGGCCAGTGGTTGTATAATTCGTGAAGATTCTAGTGTTGGTTGAGAAGTTTAGTTAAGACAAAAAAGTGTAAAATTTATAAAATGAAAGTTTACGAAGGTTGGATACACTTAAAGGAATTGTCAGTAATTCTTGGTTGAGCGAATATTATAATAAAGGTTGTTAAACTGAATTAAGAAATTAATTACTTAAACTGGAAGCGTGTTCGAGCAAAGAATCTAAACTGGAATCTGTAAATAATTGAGAGAGTGTTTTTTATGTTTTTGATGTATCGTTTGGTTTGTTTTTCCGTTGCACTATATTATATTTAGAAATTTCCTACTGGGCTACTGTGCTCATCCCCGTTTCCCTCTTTTTCATAGAGAGTATACAGAGACACTAGCTGAAGAAAAGAAATTATAATTTATCACAGAGATTTGGACATCGGTATTTCAATATCGTCAATGTGTATTGTTTGATTACTTTCAATTATAAATTGTAACCATTTAAAAGTTGTTTTGTAAGTATTTTATTTATTTATAATAATTATTGGATTTTCTTTCGTAGTGCTAAATTATTATTATTTTAAAAAAGAAAAAAAAAATTGGACCTATGATAGTGGCACTCCGGAATTTCGGACTCGATTTAGTTCTGGAATTTGTGGGTTATTACGACAACTTTGGTACTTTAATCAAATAAATCCATATATAGAACTATATATAAGTATTTTAATAGGTTAATATTGCTCATTTAAACATGAATATTAACATGGATAATTTTTGGAAATTCAGCTGTGGAATATAGCACCAAAAATAATACTCATGGGCTATCCATATAGGAGCTTGAGATTTTATGTAAAAATCATAAAACATCTGAGAATGTTGTAGTGGGCACCAGTGTTGTTCTGATGATTTTTAAAGTAATGAATATACATTTAGTAATTTTAGTTGTATATGTAGTTGGCCATATATATAAAGAGAAGACATGGATAAGCACCTGAGAGAGTGCATGTTTAAGATTTTTTTTGAAGAACTTAGTATTTCTCAGGCCAGAGGCTTGAGAGGTAATTTACTATTTTATCCTTGTCAAAAACACACCATCTACATTAAGTCCCCTGATTAGCACGGAACAAGTAATGTTGTGTGGTAAGCAGTAAGATGGTGGCATGTCAGGCGAAAATAAAATAAAGTGTAACTTGATTGTTCAATGGTTAGATATTACCTAAATAGTAGGAGTCGCTTTGAACTTTGAATGAGCAAGCTAGAAGAACGTCTTAGATGCACGTTAGTAGTGATTCGATAGCAAGACAAGACTCTTGAAATTGGTTGGATATGTATAACTTGGTCGCAGTCGAGTGAGTACAACTCGAGTGTTGAAGTAGACAAACACGTCTAGGCTTGAGATGTATGAATGAACCTCGACTGAAGATGGACGTACAAGCTAGGATGAAATTGGACTGGAAGCTTTAAACGAAGCTAGGCGCGTGAGTAGTAAAGTTGGTCGTATGAGTTTAATAGAGTTGATGGACACGTGCGTCTTGGATTGTAGCTGGACAAAAGGGCTTTCAATCAAATCAAGCTTGATCGAAACTTGAGTGAAGGCAGTTGGATGAAATAAGTTTGATTGAAGGAAGACGAACCAGGAGGCAGAGCTGATCGTACAAGTTAGAACAAAGGCTGGACGTAGAAGCCTTAACTTGAGAAACAAGACGTACAAATATGTTAGGGTTCGAGTTGATGAATCAAGCAAACTAGGCTGGAGTTGCTCGGTTTAGCATGCTAGGAGAGGCGAGTGTAATTTGATAGCAAAAAAGACAATCATGACTTGATGGCAGGGAGACAAACTCGGTCTTTGAAAGAGAGGCAGACAAGCTTGTTTGATATTAGGTATATGAGTGCGACTCGAAGGTTAGGTAGACAAACACGTCTGGGCAAGTCTATTGGTGTTGAACGAGCGCCACTTTGAAGTTGAGGTGAATACATATGTTTGAGTTTGCACGAACGCGTCTTTGACTATAAGAGACTTCGAACAAAATAGAGAGCGGACGTGATAGGAGGAAGGACAAGAGTTGAGTCTTGTTTTTTTTGTACGGACCAAAGGGAAGTTCGTTTCCTTCCCAAACACTAAATATCAATTATAAAGGGAAGCTTTGTTCTTCCCTTCTTTCTTTCTTTCTCCTCTTTAATATTGTTGCTATGTGCTCGACCATCAATAGCAAGGTAAGCTCTAACTTGTTTCTTTTATATAAGTACACAGTTTTTAGATTGAGTTTATGCATGTATTTTCTCAAAAGAACTTCTCATATGCTTATTTGAATCAAAAGAAGCATTCCTAAAGCCATTTTCTTGTGTGAACTCGTTAATCTTCTTGTATTTGTATAAGAGTCATCAACTTCTTAAACAATTTTTGTCTACAGGCAGGCTAGGGTTTCGACCGATTTCTTTTTAACGTGATTAATTCACGTGATTTTTTTTTCCCGTGAGTTTAATGCTCACGTCATTGATATTTGCAGCATTGTTGACCTTTTGCAAGAGTGATCTTAGTCTAGCTGCTTCTCTCTGTTTTACCAGGTACATATGCGTCCCATCTCTCTTTTCTCTTTTTTATTGAAACATGGGTGTGCATTTGTTAGAGAAATTATCATATGATTTTATGTCTCTGTTGTTGTATATAGAATCATTACTTCTACTTTATGATCTTCTTGTACAGTTTCGAAAAATGGTAAGAGTATTCTTGCTGATTCCGTTGAGATGTCACATGATGATAACGACGACTCTGCCTCTATTAATGGAGAAAACTGTGCTTCTGATTCTGTGCATGCGAAAGATATGCCTAACATGGACGATAACTTATTTATGAATGCTTATTCTATGCTAGAGTCCACCCTAGTCATGCCATGTGTGTCCTCGGCAACTTGAGTGAAGCTTCAAACCCTCCACTAGTTGCTCCTGAACATGTAAGACGAATTTGTCTTCAGAGAAGAGAATATGCTGTTTCACCTATTGATTTCAAAACTTTCTAGACTCCTTTGAGCGGTTGGGATGGATGGTTGAGGAATATGCTTGGTAAGGATCATGTCGTGACTTTGTTGAAGGATGCACAAATTTATGAGGCTATTAAAGTTTCTGGTACCCACTGGCTCAAAAAAAATGTGAGTGGTGTGATTGCTCTTCTCTCACAATGGTGTATCCCGACCCATACTTTTATATGCATATGGGGAGAATTGACAATCACTTTAGAGGATGTGGCTATCTTGCTATATCTCCCCGTCTCAGGTGTTCTTGACCTTCATTTGAATGATCAAGAAGAACAACTTGATCTTACTTTAGTAAATAAGATGAATGAGTATGATATGAATTCTAACATTGAAACGTGCTTTTTTACTTGGTAGATAACATAGAGGTGGCCAAGAAATACGAGGCCAGGCCAGGCTTTGGATGACACGTTGAGTGTCGCTGCGTTTTTATGTTTGTAGTTATCAGGAGAGATATTCGATGATGGTTCTCGTCTCAAGATGAAGTCGATAGTGGTTCCTCTCTCCATCAAGTTATCACATGGTGTGGCCTTGCATATAGGTAGCTTATTCCTTGTCTCTTTATATTCTCATCTTGACTTTGTAGTATCATACATGCGTGTTTCCAATGATTCTATGAAAGTAGAGACATTTGTAAATATTAATTTCCTTCAAGAATGATTATGGGAGCATTATACAGATTACGCTCCTGATCCTCGTAAGGCATTTGTTGATGAAGAGAAATTAGCAAGGATACTCCGCTGGTCACACAAGCGTCCAAGATCTGGTATGGAGCTTATTACATTCCTAGATAATATGTCATAAGTAAATTTACTTCCTTGGGCACCACTCCCCTGTATAGATCAACTCAATACTTTTGCTTCATGTTCGGGTATTTTCTTGTCGGTTGATAATCGTAATGTTGATGCTAGGGAAGTTACTTTTATGTTGAGCTGCACGCCTGGCTACCTTTTGTCAATATTTATGAAATCCTATAGAATATAATCTTACAACATTGACAGGGTTGCTCGTCAGATGGGGTTTGACCAAGATGTTCCTTCCCTTCGTACTGCTCCCCCTTCTCTAGATGGATTAAATCTCACTTTAAATCAAGGTTCTGATGTAGAACGGAAGAGTTTTTCGTTTTTGACTTCTGATAAAAAAACCAGTAATAACCTCCGGGTATAAGAGATATTGGCAGAGTGAGCATATCCACTTTCTTGAATTTATTCAAATAACTTTGCCAGATTCACGTAATTTTCCTTCTGTCGTAACCTTGTTGAACCATCCTATATTAAAGCCTCTTCCTGCTAGTAAACGTGTAGCTTTGTTTGAGACAACTCAAGTATTATTCAAAAAAAAAAAAATTATTTGAAGTGTATGCTTTTAATGTCTTTACGACTCCTTTTGACCAGAGAGGAAGTCAAGAGAAACCTCGTAATGGGAAGACGAAAGCAAAGTATAGTGACAGTCCTCAGGTGGTAGAGATTAGATCGAAGAGACGTGCTGGTGGAATTCGTTTTGGCATTATTGATTCTCATATTCCAAAAGTACGAATCTTTCACCTTTGATTTATTATGATCAAATTCATCCTACTTGAATGATTATATTACCTTGCAGAGTTCCTCTTCTGTTGGAGGATTTTTGACACCTCCACCCGGGAAATTGAATCCGTTTGCTAGGCTTGCAGCAGAAGTAACGGCCGAAACTGATGATTCTGATGTAAGTAACCTGTTTTATGTTAGCCTTACATCTTGAATGAGCATATTTATCAGCATAGATGATTGATTATCTTCTCATTATTTTTAGAAGAAAAACATATCTGATAATGAAGAAAGTGATATTTTTAAAACTCCTTCAGAAGGTGATAAAAGTAGTTGTCCTGTCTCAGAAGAAGAAGAGAATAACGGCTCAGGAAGTAATCTTGATATTTCAAATGGCTTTGAGCACGACCGGGTAAGTCTTCATCTTGAACTGACCTTATAATCTCTTAGAAATATCACTTGAATGAAGCAAAGAATGAAAACTTGAATGAAAACATGAATAATTTTGCGAAGTTTCGTTACTTGAAAAATTCATAAATAATGCCTTTAATGAAAATGTTGTAGAATTCTCATACGAAGTCCTTTTTCGATGATTTAACCCAATTTTTTCATGCCCAGACAACCAGTTATCTCCATTCACGAGAGATTTTGAGTTTTGAGGCCATTTTTAGGGTCCCAAAAAGACGAAACAGTAAAAACTCAGGAAGAAATCAGGATTTTTTCAGCTGGAAGATAGTTGAGAGTTTCAATCATATCTCTGAGATCGTTTGTCCGATTGATGTGATTTTTTGATATGTTATAGAAGACATCTATACGAAGAGTTTCATATATACCTCATCTCTAAATTCATTACAAATTGCTCCCAGATCATAACTTTGTATAGGATAACGTGAAATTTCCTTTGATGAGCTTAGTATGGAAACATGTTTTTTAAGCCTCTGGGATATTTGCTTGAGTTTTGGGTACTTCGTGAAGTATATTTACATAATTAATCCACTTGTATCCTGAAAATTCTTGTTGGAGCTTGAATCTCACATTTTTCCACTAACTGGTAATTTTACATTGCGAAAGTAGAGAGGAGTGTAGTAGTATTGAAGAAGTGCTAATTGTGGAGAAAGTTAATAAAATATTTATTTCTCCTTCTCAAAACCCTGAAGAAATCCTTTCAGGCATGATTGTTGATGTAGAGGACCAGATTAGAGATACCGAAGAAACTGAAGAAACCATGGTGGTGCCTGAGTATCCTGGTGCAGGTCTTCCTTTTCATCCTCCACTTAGTAAGCCACTTCCAAAATATGTGCTTATTGGTGGCTTAAGTGTTCTAGCATAGTATGCTGGATTTTACACTTAGTTTTGGAAGAAGTATGGTCACGTTGCAACTACCAAGAAATATGGAGATCCCCGCTGTGCTTGCTTTTTGTGTGAGTGAAATACTTCCTTCTATGCATGAAATGTGTACTGTTGTTGAGTGGATGTTCGCAAATTGGGAGTATCATCTGGAAGTATGTGACCGAGTTGAATTCAACACATTTTGGTTTGGTCGTGGAATTAATGTTGTTAAGGAGCCACATGCAGCAATAAGTATGATTCCTTCTTCTGACCTTATTGAACAAGGAGTGGTAGCGATTGAAAGGTTGACTCAAGAGTTGGAGTTGAAGAAGATTGTTCTCCAAATATGAAGGAAAACTTCTCTAACAAGGATAGGCCACTGTTGGCCGGCCTACCTTAGGATTTTATTTTATATTTTTTATTGCTATTTTAAAGAGATGGTAGACTTATTTAATTTTATTTATTTGGTTTGGATTTGAATGACTGGATATTTGGTAGGCATTATTGCAAGGATTTTATATTTGGATCGATAGGGATTTTGAACTAATACAATTGAAATTCGATTACTGTAAGGGAATTTTATACTGAATGCAAATGTCTTGCATACATTTTGGAGGAATTAAAATTACAAATGTTTTAATCAAATATCCCTGGATGCTTCAAGCACCAAATTCTTTGAGCCACTTTTCTTGTATTGCCGCCTCTACCAATTTTCCATCTTTATCAATCAACTTGTAGTATCCACCAATAGTAGCTTTAGCAATTATGAAAGGTCCTTCCCAACCAGAGCTCATTTTGCTGCTTTCATAACCCAGTCTTCTACTTGAAAAGCACTAACCATCACTGGCTTAGCCATGAATATGTGTTGTTGGTAAGGTCTTTCTTTCATATTTGCATTAGCTCTTGCATTCCATATGTATGGACGTGTAGGAACCTTCTTAGGGTGGTGTTGTGGCACGTGTGGATACTGTCGTAGTGTCACAGGAAAATATCCATGATGTTCCTTGCCATAATAAGGTGAGTGATGAATGACTCTATACGATGTTGAACTTGAAGAGGAGTTTGCTTCATCCACTTAGAAAAATACTGAAGAGGTGAGGTTATCCATTCATAACGTCTTATTAAGGCATAATTGAGTTTTCCAGCAAATTCAAGTCCCTAGTTGTAAGAGGTGTGAGGGATATTGAGTGGTAAAGAGATGAGTTCAGTAAGTTTTACTTGAGCACAATACCTCTCCACATACTATGCTTCACTTTCTCCTGACTCTTGATTCATAGCTGCCAAATATTGATATTCTTCTACATACAAAAGAGAGTCATCTGCCATAAACTTCTTGTAAGGTGCAAAGTTGTCTGCTTGAGGTGGATCTGGAAATGAAGGTGTCTTGGTAGCTGCGGTCTTTTTGCTGTGTATCCATGTGCGTCTTATTATCATGTCATAACCCATTTGAATTGCAAGATCAATGTAACCATAAGCATTCACAGTCTTTCCTTCAGGATCTTGAATGGTAGTATGCGAATGGATAGCTTCACTACGTGTGATCCCTACAACTCTGAATGTCTTGATAGGGATAATATTAGTTGTAGTGCCTGCATCGATTATGGTTCTCTTAAATTCAGTATTTCTGAGGGTAGAAACAGTGACAATTCCCCAATCATATTTTTCTCCATCTTTGCTCATCTGTGTAGGTTCAGTGCGTGCTTTGCTTTCATTGAGTGGAGGTAGTCTTCTTCCATACACAATGTGATTAAGAGTAGTGAACAAGTCTTTTCCTTGCGCTATTGAGAGGTATAAAAGTTCACATACACGCTCTATTAGAGATTGAACCATTTGGTTAGTGGGATCCTCAGACATGGTAAAATATATGATAGGGAGAGGGTTCTTATGTACACCTTCAATTCCCAAGTCCAATTCTCCTGACTTAATCTTCTATTTGAATATCCTCTTCAAGACATTACAGTCACTTGTTGGGTGATTAACAAATCTGTGGAAGTGACAGTGCTTAGGGTTTGCCATTTCTTGCTCTGTTGGTGGTCGAATAGGAGGCAAGTTGATGGAACCATCTTGAATCCAGGATTCTAAGAGCTCAATTGCTTTTTCAATTGGAAGAGGGAGATCTATGATTTCTGGGGCTTCTCTTGGTTGTTGTTGTTGAGGTTGAGCCGGTGGAGGAGCTACAACTGCTTGATTAGATCTTTGAGGTGGTCGGTCTTCTTGTGGTGCCTGAGTTGGAACTGGTGCTGCACGCTTGGGTTATGGTTCCAATGTTGGATCTTTCCTCTTACTTCCTTCAGTCATGACACCTACAAATGGTTGTGTGTTGAATTGTCTTTGAGCCAGGCACCGACTGCTACGAGTCTCACATACCTCTTCATTCTTGACAGGATGCCTTGTCCTCTCTAGAAGAGCAGGTGCAGTAGTAATGGATCTCTTTGCGGCTTCATGTAACTCAGAGAATGTTTGAAAGCGCAAATTTTCTAATAAAGCACGATAGACTGGTATCATTCCTTTGATGCAGATTTCCACCAGTTGAAGTTCTGTCACATTTGGATTATGGAAGTCAATGGCTTGAACTCTGAATCTTTTGACATAATCATTGGAATGTTCATTGTTCCGCTGAAATTTTCTTCCCAAGTATGATGATGTGACTTGTTCAAATACAAAGAAGTATTTCCAGTAAAATGCATTAACCATTTCACACCAGTTAGAAATACTGTTAAGAGAAAGGTTGTTGTACCATGTGTACGCTCTTCCAGTGAGAGATTTGGAAAATTCTCTTAGACGCAACACATGGTTGTAGTCATGTTCCCCTAAAGCCTCCAGAGATCGTGAAATATGTTCGCGAGCATTTCCTGTTCCATCATAAAGTGAAAATGGAGGATAGGAATATCCTTTAGGCAGAGTAATCCTCTGTATTTCAAAAGAATATAGAGGTCAATGTTGATGAATAGTAGACGAATCTTTCTTCTTGCAATTCTGAATGAGTCATTCTAAATTCTCACGAGTAACAAAATTGGGTTGATGGATCCTCTCCATCACAGGGTTAGGAAGAATGTGAATTTCATCATCATCCTGAGTATGACCGCTTGATGTGTTTGCTTCAGCAGTTGCTTTAGAAGTATTTTGTGTCTTTTCTGCTGGTGTTAATTTCTCCGTAAGGGTCTTGAGAAAGGTGAGGACCTCCTTCTTTGTTGCATCCATCTATGTTTGAGTTCTTGCGAGGGTTTCTTGTGTTTGCATTAATTCAACAATGGCAAGAGCAGTCTTCCCATCCCTCGTTTCTTCATTCTGCTGCTCAGGAGGAGAAGGAGTTATATTGTCGACATTAGTAACCTGAGGAGTGTTACCTGGAGTACCATCACTAGTACTAGCAGAAATCACATTAGGAGTAGTTTCTGATCCAGACCTAAGACCAACCATCTTGAAATTAATCAATCTTGAAATGAAGAATTGCAACTTAGAGATCAATCTCCCACTGTGGTGTCCAAAATGTTTGTGGGGAAAACGAATTGAAGGTTAATTTAGGAAAAATGGGTGAGCAGGTGATAATTCGTCAATCCTTAAGCATTTGTACTGTTGAAGTACTTTGTTTAGATTCGAGAGATCAATCTGTACAATCCTGTCCTAAACCAAGCAATGGTCGTTCCAGTTTTGTTTCAGTCACAAAATAAGAAAAAGAAGGGTTGGTCTTAGGTAGGAAAGTGAGAGAAGAATGAGGTTAGAGTATCAGACTCTGTAGAATGTGATTGGTGTTAATAGCTATGAACAGTGCTTTGTATGGGAGAGTTGAAAGCTCGAGTTTAACTGGTGTTGTTCTCTTTTAGACTTGTTTTCGTAGTAAAACTTGTATCCCGTTGTAGATGGTGTGTTTTTGACAAGGATAAAATATTAAATCACCTCCCAATACTCTGGTATGAGAAATACCAGACTTTTAAAATTTTATAAAAGAATTCTCGGGTAGGCGCTTATCCCTACTCTCTCTCAAACGCATATCCATGTCCTCTCTCTATATGTATGGCCAACATATACGATCAAATTGATGAATTTAATCAATATTCATTACTCACAAACTCAATAGAATAATACTGGCGCACACGACAAGTTTCCTAGATGTTCAATAATTTTTACATAATATCTCTTAGGCTCCTAGATGTATTTGAGTTTTATTTTCGGGTGTTATTCCCTGTCTTTTCTTCAAATCATCAGAACAACACTGGCGCACACGACAAGTTTCCCAGATGTTCTATGATTTTTTTTACATAAAATCTCTTAGGCTCCTAGATGTATTGCACACTAGTATAGAGCAATTTGAGTATTATTTTTGGGTGTTATATTCCACAAATGAATCCCCAAAATTACTTACGTTAATATCTAGGTTCAAATTGAACAATATTAACTTATTAAAATAATATATATTATTTAAAGTACCACAGGTGTGCTTGAATTAAATAAAATATGACTTTATAGCTTCTACTAGCTAAAAATCATACCCAGTTGCGTTGATCCTTTGCTTAAAGATACAACCAATGCAAAACGAGTAAAAGAATTCGAAAAGGGTTTTAAAGCGCTTCAAACACTTATAAATGTGTCAAAAGCGAAAAATTCCCAAACCATAATTAGGGTTTGAAAATAAATCCGCAACACTTGCAATCGTTGCAAAAGTGTGAAAGAAAATATTCCAAAACTTAATTAGGATTTGAAGATGAATTAGTAACACTTATAATATTGCAAAAAGTGTGACGAAAAGTGCCTCTTAAACTTAAATAGGGTTTGAAGAACGGGTTGCAACACTTATAAGTGTTGCAAAAGTGTGTCAAAAATCTCAAACCCTAATTTTCTCCACCCTTCTAGCTTGTCTAGCTCTCTAAGCTCTATTGCTCACACGTCTTGCTTCTCGAAGTCAAGCTTGCACGCCTACTAGAGATACCAAGCATGGACATCATGCTTCTCTCTAACAATTCTGAATTTTAGTCTTTTGCCCTTAACATGTGAGGCTGAGCACAAGAGTAAAACATGAATTTCTAGCCTTCTGGCCAGAATGTTTCAAAACCTAATTTTTAAAGAGAGGGAGACATCTCCATCTCTTTTGCTCCCAATGTGTATGCTAGTCACGCAATTAAGCTTACACGACTATTCTCAATACAAGACTTCAAAAATAGAATCAAGTCCACACGACTTGTATTTCTTGTCAAAAGTTAGTAAATTTACTCTTTTACCCTCAACATGTGAGGCTGAGTACAAAGAGTAAAACATGAGACTCTCACATAAGGACCAAAGCTAGTTTCCTCCTCTTCTATTTCATGTGAGGACAATCTTGACGTCCCCTTTCTTATATTCACGTGAGGCCAAGTTTGACATTTATCTTTTGTTCACGAGAGGACAAGCTTGACGTCCCTCCTCTTATATTTTCACGCGAGAAGACAGGCTTGCGTTCCTCTTCTATTTGCTTCCCTCTTCTTATATATTCACGTGAAAGAAAAGGCTTGACCCCCTCCTCTTATATTCACGTGAATATATCCGGCTTAATGTTTTAGGGTTTCAACAAATCTCAAAAAATCCTAAACTATACTAGGTTTCTCACGAATATTGTTGTATGAGGCCTCACATATAATTTTTCATGCTCAGTTGCATGCTCTTATAAATGCAAAATTGACCAACATGGATACACTATTCCATATTCACAAATAAATACATAATTCTAGTCTGCTAGACTCATAAGCTAGTCAAGCAAGACTTATCTATTTAATTCTAGTCTACCAGACTCATCAACTAGTCAAGCAAGACATATTTATTTTAGTATGCTAGACTCATTAGCTAGTCTATTTATTCTATGTTAATGATATTGTTTTGGGGATTCTTGAGTTGCTTAAGAATCATAAGGTAAAAAAATTTCATTCTTTAGTCTTTATTTTTAGGGTTTTTTGCTTTTAGGGTTTGATAAATTTGGTTGATTTGATTGTCCTGGGATCTTTGTTTAATTTGAATATATCTGGATCGTTTGTGGATTTCTTGGGTTTCTTGCCATAGGAATTGTAGTTACTTGATAAACTAAGAAGAATTTTTTTTTTATAACTAAAGAAGAAAAAGAGTTACTTTTAGGGTTTATTAAGTATGTGTCATAATTGGGATAGTGAGCTGTGTGTTTATAGAAGTAGAATTTATGTGCTAAACAAAATGATTCTAAAATCTGGTAATATTTAACTATAGTGCTGTTGGTAGATATATTAAGATGTGTGCATTGCAATAAATATATATGACATACTCAATTACCTATGGGGAATGTTCATTGTTTGTGCTCTGGTGTTGTATGTACTACTTTACTGCTAGGTCAAAAGGGTTTCTGGTTGGTTTGACCATTGTGGGTGTTTGTGATGTTTTGGTCGATAACTACACTTAGCTGTGATGTGTACAATATCTATGGAAGCAGAATTTAAACAAAAAGAGATGCTCATGAATTTCGGATAACGGTGTACTATAGTGCTATTGATGGAGGTGAACATATTAGGATGTATACATTGCAATAATATGTCCTAGTTGAATGTCCATTCATTGTTTGTGACATGCAGTGTACTGTTGACAACGTTTCAGGTACATCTAAACGGTTGGGTGTTTGTAATGTTAAAGTCGATAACTATATACCCTATTTTATATGTTGTAATCGTTTTTGAGTGGTTATTTTGTAGTGCTGTTTCGCGTTTATAATTATCACCAGTTTACAGCACTTTGTTAGGCATGAATGAACACTATTACCTGACTTAATAATTTTTCCTATTGTCTTGCACCAGTTTACAGCACTTTGTTACACCATGGAGATGTTTTGTATATAGATATTGATATACACCATGGAGATGGAGTAGAGGAGGCATTTTTCACTAGGGATAGAGTAATGACCGTCTCGTTCCATAGTTTCTGTTTAAAAAATTATGGAAATAATTTAGTTTTAAATTCTTTAAGGAAATAATTTCTATTTAAAAAAGTAAGTTTTGGTTGGCCCGCAGCCGCAGTTACGTCCGCATCCGCATCCATACTTCCGTAGCCGCAATCGAGCCTGAGCGTGCCGCACCGTGCGTGTGTGAAAAGTAGGGTTGCACCAACTAGCCCATAGCCTTAGTCCTCTCCCAACCACAAAATAGTCTAAACCCCTAAGAACCCTCCCTTAGATGCAATTTTCTTGGTAATAAGGAGAGAAATCATCTTTAGTTTCTCCAATGTGGGACCAAAGGTTTATTCACAAAAGTAAAAATGAACTAGTGTTCCTTAGTGACTTGGTCCTAAGATCATTCCCACCAAAACTAAAAACAAAACATAATAGTAGTTCATTTTTTCTAACATAAACAAGGTTTCGTTTCCGACAGAAATTCTATTCGTTATGATCTTAAATGTAAAATTATTACATAAATTGTAAATAGTTGGAATATATTCTTGTATTCTCTCTTAATCGTAGTAAAATTCTCCTTCAATAAAAAAAACAAAGATTATTTTCAAATTAGCATTGAAAAATATATTTATTTTAGCTGGACTAGCAAGTCATTATATCAATACATATATAGCCGCCCCAACGTCCTCATTTGCTTAACTAATAAAAGCTATGCTTAAAAAAAACTAAAAAAATAAAAATAAAAACTAATAAAAACACGTAATTTGACAACCTAAATAAAATAATCCTTGGATTCTCTTGAGGATAAGACCGAAGGAAATAAGGAACGACCTGACTAAGGGTTAGTTTTGTGGCTTGCTAATTATAGCGACTAGATATGGAGCAAATAATATGCAGCTAGTAGCTACTAGATAGGGTTGCTATTATGTTTAGAATTGTTTCATGATTGGACTCTAATATGTATGCGACATACCAATCAGCTAGCTAGAGGGCATTTGTTCACAAAATATATATATATGCATTGACTTACTAATATCTCTCAGTGACTCTATATTCTTTAAGTTCTCTCTCTTATGTATTGGGCATTTGTTCAAGGACCAAAAGGCAAGTATTAAATCTCAGTAAAGGCCATTTAGCAAAAGAGTAGTAAGGAGAAAAAGAGAGGAAGATTACTGGTTTGTCTTTTCGAAAGAGTCTAGACTAGTTAAAGGGAGTTATCAGTTATACACTGAAGCAAAAGTAGTATCACCAAAGAGTTTGAGAGAGAGAGGGAGATGGGTAGAGCACCATGTTGTGACAAAGCAAATGTGAAGAAAGGGCCATGGTCACCTGATGAAGATTTGATACTCAAGCAGTTTATAGAGAAACAAGGAACCGGTGGTAATTGGATTTCTCTTCCACACAGAGCAGGTAATAATTAAACCTTTTCTTGGAATCATCATGAAAAACACTGCTAACCAATACTTTTGTGCATGCAGTGATTATCAATTTCTACGATCTCTGTTTTGGCTTTCAATTCTGTTTTCTTACTTTCAAATTTGGCTTGTTTGTTAATTATAGGTTTGAAAAGATGTGGAAAGAGTTGCAGACTAAGATGGCTTAATTATCTAAGACCCAACATTAAACATGGGGAATTCTCTGATGATGAAGATATGATCATTTGCACCCTCTATTCTAGCATTGGTAGCAGGTGTGCTACTTCATTTTCATCCATCTTTAAATTTACGTAGTTTCTCATTTCTGTTCCATTCTGTGAAGTTAATTAGCAAATTTCTCATAACTCATCAACATTTCATTTCACATGTTTCTATCTTCTTCTTCTAAAAGGAGTGAAATAAACAAAGGGATAACTGTTATTGGTTTTGTCATAAATCTGCAAAAAATAGTTTATCTCATAATAATGCATGAATGCCAAGTTTGATTAATTATCTTCTCTTTTCAGTTTTAAAGGGAGGAAATTAATCAGATTTTTTTTTTGTTTGTTAATTGGTATAGGTGGTCAATAATAGCTGCACAGTTGCCAGGCAGAACTGACAACGATATCAAAAACTACTGGAACACTAAGCTCAAGAAAAAAATACTCATTTCTTCATCTACCAATAATTCTGGTACTAGTGCGACAATGTTAGTGCCCTCTACTTTTTCAGATCGTCATCATCATCACACAAGTATCAACCTAATTCATCATCAATCACCCTATCAGGTATCATCGCCATCTTCAACATATTATGATCAAAAACCCATTTTAATGAATTCATCAAATCTTTTGAACAACAACACTACCACTTATTCACCACCTAATTTAATGAGCTTACTGAGCGACATTCAATCTCAACATAGTTGTAGTTCTTCTGATAATGGAAGCACTTCAAACCAAGTCAGCTATGGCACCTCAACTACAACTACTCATACTTTTATTGGAAGTACTCATGAACAAAATATGGCTTATCATGAAGGTTTCTATAATTTCAATATAAGCGCAGTCGAAGATCATGATAAAGTCCACAAATCCTCCTCAATTCCTACTCCTAGTGGTGGTGTAAGTCTTAGTTATGATCAATGGAATGAAAGGCAAAACGGGTTCTGGTCTAACCATCAAAATCATCAACAACAATACACTCTTGAGGAGATTAAAGAACTTGCTAGTAGAAACCCTAATCATAATAGTGGGTGTAACAACTTCTTCATGGCCGATGCACAAGAAAAATTCATGATGTACTATCAAACAATATAATTTTAGTATTTCCTACTGACTGACTGTGTAAGTAAAATCAAAGGATTGGGTTGTATGTATGAGTATGGCCTCATGAAGTTAGGAAGATTCAGATAGGACGTTTACATTTTTTTTTTCTTTTCTAGGGATTATATTGTGTGTTCGACAGATAGATGAACAACTTTTTTGGTCTTGACAGTAGTACTTCAACTATCTTACATGGTAAAGTAATGTTTCCTTTATTTGCATATCTTTTTGGAAAAATGATTTGATGTGTGTGTGTGTTTTTGTACATTTTTCATTGCATTCACCGATTAATTAACAAAGCTAGCCATCAATCAAGAATCAATATCCACCATACCCAATTTTGTAGCAGTCTACTCTTTTTAAAAAAATTAAAGTTGATGAACTTGGTCAAGCTTGTGGTGGGACTCTTGTATTGGATTATGTGGGGGGAAACTGAACTTCAAATAATATGTGACCCATTAGCATTAACTACTATATTATCCACCTTAAGTCTTCAAAAATAGACAAATGTTTCTATACTAATTAAATTATAAATCTGTTATTATATCAAATGCATGCTTAAATCATATAATTGTGGGTGTTAGACATTTCATCCTACCGTTATTATAATGCCACGAGGTTAATAATACGCCATTGACATTGACAGAAGCGGCTGCTGTTGGAAAAATGATTCTTTAATCATGTTATTGTAGTAGTGGTAAAACTAATCATCCCCACTCGAAAAGGTAGGATTAAAAATCTGCTTGCTAATGAATTTATGCTTAAGCTCCACAAAAGATACAATTAATGGAGACCATCAGATGAATTGTTTGAGATATTCAAATCGAAGGGGTTCTCCAGCACAATCAACGGCTAAGAGCGTAACGGCCTGAATTTGCGAGGACGGAGACACGAACTGCCCAATAGTAAAGGCTCGTGATGGTTCTACCACACATTTCTTATAACTTGTTTAATAAGAAAATTTTGATAAACAAGTTGGCATAGAATAAAAATGATAAAATTATAAGTTCAAATTACAAGGAGAAGAAGACAAAATGATATAAATTGATAAAGGTGGAGAAGAAAAAAAAAATTCTACAAGAATGTCTTTTCTAGTACTAGTCGTGGGAGTTCAAAATGTCAAAAGATGTGGTTCCTACCGACACAAGAAAATAAATATGGGGAAATTTTTTTGGATGTTTCTTGGTCCGAGACCTCTGGGTCATTCGTATATCTATTTTATTTTATTTTTTAATAAAAAAAGATAAGGTGAGAAAAACATCTTATTATAAAAATATATTTCCAATAACATTTTTACCAGGATTATTATAGAGATAAAATAAACAACAGAAATTATAAAAATAATAAGAGCAACAGAAAAACACAGAGATAATGGAGAAACTTAAGCAAATTTAACAACCAAAGACACTAACAAATCTTGAGGCATAGCAAAGAAAATCCATAAACAATACAATCAATTGAATCCTTTTCTTGTGAAGTTTAGATGGTATTATTTGGAAAGAACTGATTTCTTCCAAATCAATTCACAATGTTGCACAAGGCAAAGTTGTTAGGATCCGAAAAATGATCCATCCATCTCTCAGGGTTTTGGGTGTGTGGACGTTCATTTCCACACATAGAACTCCTTTCCTGGCCACGAACAGGAGTGCCAGGACCATAAAATGATCCTCTTTTTTGTAGCTAAGTAATTCTTTTTTGTAGCCTTTTCGGTAGCCAAGTAACTGAAAGGAGTCCAAACTAGGAGTATCCAGTAGAGATAAAATCTTGCTTCTTTCTCTCTTTAAATCAGATATGTTGTTTATTGATTTTTGATTTGAATATGTGATTGTTGTTGTTTCCGTGAATATTATTGTTGCATCTGTGATTGTTGTTGTTGTTGTAGTTGCAACTCTTGTGATTGTTGTTGCTGTTTTTGAAACAAGTGATTTTGTGGCTGTTATTCCTGTTGTAAAAGATGTTGAAGAAGGAGTATGAGAATCCAAAAAACTGAGTCTGTTGATGAAGCAAAATATGATGTGTAGTTGAGACACTGAGAACTAACTGATTTTCTTTGCAAACAATGAAAACCCATCTTCCTTATGAATCAAACCCACAACAAAGAGAAAACAACAAACCCAAAAACCAGGAATCAATCTAAAAAACTAGAAAGAGAGGAAAAAACAGGCTAGAGATTAAATCTAAAAGTTCATATTCAAAGCAAAAAGAAAAAGAAAGACTGAGATGAAAGCAAATAAAGAAGAAGAATCAAAGGGTGATGATTGTTTGAGCATCTCCTGCTCAGATCTGCTCCAAAGGAGCCGATCTAAGCGGGAGAGTACTCAAACGGCGCTAGGGTTTGAGAGAGTTTTTTTTTTAGAGAGAGAAAGAGTTGTGACAGAGTTGTTTTCATATATCCATCCGAACATACAAAAAGATAAATATACTATGTGAGAGCTTAACTAGGAGGTTTGCAAGGACGGAATCAAAAATATCATCAATACAACGCCTCTTTTGATTCTTATTTTTGAATCTCATGTGGAACTTTTGAATTATAATGATGTATAACGGTGCTTAATAGTGAAAGGGATAATTTGGTCTTTTATGATTATTATTATTATTATTATGTAGCAAGAGCAAAATTCACTAAAAATGGTTTGCGCCACAACAAATATACACCCCATAGATATTACATATATATAAAAACTCACAACCAATGAGAAACTTACATAGTATCCATAATCGTATTCTAATTACTGATAACCATAGATAAGGAGATGGTTCAAAAATCTTTGAATTATTACATCATTTGTAAAGAAAAAACTTTAAATCATCAATGAGCAATAAAGTCGAACTGTAAATCCTAGAAAGTGTCTTTGTTTCTTTCCAACCACATTGTTTACCAAACTATACTTAAAGGGAATGAAGATGCGAAAGTATCCCCCTCAATAGATTGTCTTTCCTATGTTTCTATTCCCAAGGATTATTCATGACACTCTTCTGAAACACCCAGTGGAGCTTTAAACTTTTCAATATAAATAGTTCTATATTTTGTTAGTTTCCTCACAATATAAATATAAATCAGGATTAGACTCATAGTTTCTATGTTAGGATCCCTATTGTAGCACAAAGTCAAGAATATAAGAACATTACTTTCTATGGAATTCTGGGATTCCAAAGACTCTTATGAGGAAAGAGTAGCAAGCCTTCATACTCTATAACCATTTAAAAATTAGCCACGGAGAAATCACCATTGGTCTAACATCTTTGTTCTCCTGCATCCACAATGATGTTTGGCTTTTGAAGAATGTTTAATAGCTAATCAGTCTCTCCCACTTCATTCGACCTCGGATCTCTGATAAACCTGAAACTCCAAGCATGCTAAATATCTGAGATGAAAATAATATCTTAAATGGAAGCATCTTTATTTTTAGTTAGCCTCAAAAGAGCTGGAAATTGGGAAGCTAAAGTTTTTGTTTTGAAGCCATTTGTCTCCAAAAACGAGACTCTATCACCTCCTCTTAACTGCACACCAGAATTATCTTCAACCGATTATCTTTAATCTTGAGAATACCGGCCCAAATACTCATATAATAGGCTTAGTAAAATTGCCAGGGAGAAAACATTTGGGGTAACCTCCAAAATTTTAGGCTTCGTAAAATTACTAGGGATAAAACATATGGGTTACCTCCAAAAAATTTATTGATAATAGTTCTCTAGAGAGTTTTTCTTTCAGTACCATATCTTTGAATCCACTATGCATGGTGAATATTGTTCATTAATCTCAATGTTTTGATGCAAAATCACCCTTCTCTTTAGGTAAACAAATTTTATTCCATCCGATCTAACTTTTTTTGTTCATGGAAGTAATCGAACCCTTCATAAAATGCCTCGTAATTTTTTTCATTTGTTTTTTTCCACAGAAGAAGGCATTTGAAACCAAAAAAGATAGTAAGTAGGAAGACTGACTAAAATATTCTTGATTAGAATTAATCTCCCATCTTCTGAAAGGTATTTTCTCTACCAACAACTCACCTTTTGATGAAATTTCTGATGGATAATTAACCTCCCAAATACCAGTAGATTCACCATACATTAATTGTTATAAGATGGTTGTTAAAGTCCATGGACCTAACTAAGTAACCTTGAAAAAAATGTCTTACAAGGATATGATTGTTCAAGGCTTATTAACTGTAGGATCTTAAGTTGCAAATTCAATGTAGGACTATTATCAACACATACCTCTCATATAGGTTTGTTGGGTCTACACGTGGACATGACATGAAGTAGGTGTGGTCATATTAGACTCATCACAATTGACTTCTTTGATACCATGTTGAAGTTCATGGGCATAACCAACCTTAAAAACCGGATTTCAAGGACAGGATTGCACAATGCTTATGTATTTCGGGATATTAAGTTGCATATACAATGTGGAACTATTTTCATCAATATTTCAATGATTAACTTGAATAGCATCAGAGCATATTAAATGGGTCGTATGTCGTGTTGTGTTGTGATTTGCTAGAGAATTGAATTTATTTCACTCAAGATTTTGATATTGTGGCACAACAAGCAGCATAACACATAAATAATTACGTTGTACAGTGACAACACGCGTATTAAAGTTTTCAAAATATATATTTCGCGATTTTGTGTGGCGTTAAAACTAGTTAAAAATTTGTCGAGCTATTTGCAAGTAATTCACACTTAATACGTGGGTCTAAATGTATTGCCATATCAAAAATGTAATGTTTTTCAAGTGCAAAATATAATGTGGCTTATCTATTGAACTTCATTATCTTATTCTTCAACTTTGGATTGGTAGTATTATCACTGAAAGAATAATCAAGAAGACAAGGTTGACTTGGATATGTTGTCTGTTGATTGGCTCCCTTGAAACTCTGCAACATATTTATCATTATATGACGACTCTCACTTATTGCTTGTTGACATATTTGACTTTCTTCTTGTAGAGGAAGCACTGATTGTAATTGTGACCAATGTGATTACAGTAAGAACAAGTCAAGGAAGGGATTGCCATATTTTTAGCAATTGCAGTGTCACTTGGTATTCCTTCAACCATAGGAGAAACATCATCCTTTGGTATTTTATAAATCAAGTGTTGTATCCATCAAATAGTTTAAAATTCTTGATGAATGATTGTTATCAACTAGAATATCTAGATCAACAAAGATGTTGATACAATCCTTAGTTGTATCATCCATCTCTGCGCTATAAGACACATTAGTTTCCCCTTCCTCTGAATTATAGTTATTTGATGATTCGTCTATAGTTACAACTAAAGTTATACTACATGTGTGTTTTCTTAAATTTGGAAAATCTTTGGACATGTGCCTGAAACCTCTACACTTGTAGCATTGTGACTCATATCCATCATCGTCTCCTTGAACGTATTTTTTCTAAGCAAGAACACGATAATGAGGCATGTTGGATGATGGAGATTCTTTAGATAAATTTAAATTTATGTCTCTTAGATGATTTCTAAGTTTTCGTGTAATAAGATGTTAGAGAACTGCTCGGTTGAACCCACAAGTGTTGGTATGTAAAGTTTGTTGTCAATGTTAGATGACCAAAATTATTTCTTGATTTAAGTCTACAAAAGTCAGTCTCGGACTAGGATTTGATTCAGGTAGTTGAGTCTGAGAATTCACTTAATATCCTTGAAGATTGAAGACTTAATATCACATAAAGACATCAGCGAGAACTTCATCAACAAAGGTAAGTGAAGAATGACCCTATTTGACTCATTGTCTTCTATTTTTCTATCTTCTAAGACATATGTCGTCGCATTTAGTAATTGATGATATACAAAGAAGATGTTTCGAGTTCAAGCTTTATCTTGACTCATCTCGAAAATCAAAATCAAGCAAACGAAGTTAAAAGGACTTATGGCATTTGAGGTTGGAAATAACTACAATTGTTCAAAAAACTATGTTTGCCAATTAAGTTCCTAAAACTCCATTTGCACCTAAGTTAGCGAATCCCTTTTGGAAGTTCGCCAACTGTGCAATTTGATATGTTTCCAATTGACTCCAATTATCACTTGAGTTCGCGAACCCCTTTTGGCGGTTCGCGAATTGTGCAATTTGAGGAGTTTTCTGTGGATTACCAATTTTTACTTTAGTTTGCGAACCACTTTTTGCAGTTCACGAACTGTACAATTTTGAGAGTTTTCTATTGACCCCAAAACACCTTGAGATTGCAAATTGTATTTTTCAGTTGGCGAACTATATGGAAATTGGATATTACTAAATCTTTAACTTGTTTGATTAATTCACGTACCATATTGGTTAGCTCGTAAACTTTGGTGCACGGTCCTTATTGACAAATACGTCTATGCATAATACTTCTTCGTATTACAAGGAAAACTTCTAGCACCCTTAATGGTTTCCAACCTTTGTATCATGCTATTGCGAATAATTTAATTCCTTTTCCTAATTGAGTAGAAGCTAAACTTTAGAAGAATTTTTCTTTGGAAAACACTTGGTTAACAATCCTACGGTTTCTATCAAAGGAAAAAACTCTATTGTTAAGAAATTACAACTATGGAAGCAAGATTACTTGGGACCAAAGTGAAAGCTATTCTAAGTAGTATTGAGATTACTTGGGATCGAAGTAATTCATGACATGGCAACAAGTTCACGAACTTACTTAGGTATGCAATTAATAGTTGCTTGAACTTAAAGCAACCTAGCCTTAATCATCATTATATTTAAAGGTCTCTATGCAACAAGGATTCCCGATCTCTGCATGATGTGCATCTTTGTTGCTGTAAATCTAGGTTTTCTCGAGAAACATAATTAGGTTAGGACTTTAAGTATTCATTTGGGATTTTTGAAGCACCGTTCAGACTATCTTTTACTTGATAAATTTTTGGTATCTGATATCTTATCTTAATCATCATAGTTCTTGTATATTATAAAATTATTCTCCTTTGCTATAAGGCCATTCAAGAAATATAGATTTAGGAATAAGATTTATAGAAACTATAAGGAGTTCTTAGTTCCACAAAATTACGATCTAAGTTTGTACTTAGATAGATCTTATAAGGTAGAATTAGTTCGGTATGTCTATAAGTTTTTGACAGTGATTGTTGAGGATTACTTTTATAACTCTGTAACTTAGAGTTTCGTCGGAGCATACTTACAATAACTCGGGATATGTTTCGGCATCTAAACATTGACGATTTTCCTGACTTGGGTATTTAAAATACAGCACCGTGAAAAAGCTAACAATTTTTAGACCGTCACAAAATAGTTTACCATTAGACGAAACATTAGTTATTAGTCATCAAAGCCAAATTCCATTGGGGTTATGAGATCAACAATTTTCACCACTGGATCCATTGGAATGGTAAACCCCTGTCCCGTGGAATTTAGTATCCCGTGTGAACAGCTATTTAGTATCCCTGTGAATAGCTCAGGTATGTGAGAAGTTGATATGGAACTTTGCATGAATGGAAATTAGAGCAACTTTCATCAAACATTAAAACACTTGTAGACATATATTCTGTTATTAGTTTTCCTAACGTGAGACATGGTGATAGAAGTTTCGGTTGCAAGGATGATTATATCCTTCATTGACTTCATATACCAACTAAAAGTTGAGTTAATAGTGGTTCAAATGTTAAAGAAGTGAAATATGGAGGGGGGAATTATCAATACTGCAGCTAATGGGTACTAGTTTACTGAGGAGGTACCAAAATTCATATAAAACTAACTGGAAAATGTTTTAGTTTACATGGGGTTTGGTATCCTCCTCAGTAAAATGTTACCCCAGTTAGCAACCATGGAAATTATGGTCATATAGTGATAAACTAAAAATAACTTGATCAATATACGGATCTATGATCAATTCTATACATGGGAAATCATTTTGTTGGATTTGGCTGTATTTTTGTTAAAATGATTTCTCAAACAATGTTAGCATACCATCTCAGATTGAAACATTGGGTTCAATTTTAGAGTCTTCTTCGCTAAATTTCGGATATCTTCTCGCGTGGATTCAGATGATATTCGCACTAATTCTTTCACTGAGCCACTAGATACGAAATCTGGTGCATTGTCATCTGCCAAAAAGAGTAGCAAGTTATGTTAAATTATTAACATTTTCTATTTCTTTCCTAAGTAAAGTCTTAAACAATAAAAAACTGTAGGTGAAATGTAAACTACGTTTCAGAATTATAAGACAAGGTAAGAAAATAACATGCAGTTAGATTACCATTTTGAGCTAGGTGGCAAAGAGCAAGTTCAATATGCCGTCGTGTCGAGGATGAATTTATAGCACAGTTATCAATCAACCATGCAAGTGCACCATCCTCAAAAAGAAGAGAACGGCCCTTTCTATATCCTGCAGCCGAGTATAGCTTATATAAGTTTTTTGAATGGCTGTAAAAGAAACACAGATTATAACATTATATTTCCATTAAGGGGAGAGGTAATGGGGCAAACCTTGAACTATTCCCCGAGATTCGCATTTTGCGAAGTTCGCCATTCCTCTAGCAATCTGTGCTATGACATCGCTATTCCCTGATCCACCCATTCCCAAGAGTGCCTTAATAGCACCATCTTCTTTCAGCGACGCATGTAATTTCTCTGTGAGGGAACAAACTGTGCATTAGAATGTAATCCTGCCAATCCTTGGAAACACTTCGAAAATGAAGGTTAAAAGATTCAAAGGAGAACTTGGGAAAACAGTTGCATAAAGAAGCTCATGCCTATACGAAAATTCCCATCTCCTTTTTGTTGTCAGTTAACAGGTTCCAATTTAGAAGGTATGTAAAAACATATTAGCAGTGTAGGAAAAGCAGGATTTATATTCAGCTTACGGTTTCCACACAGATTTGCAATTGCTCCAGCAACCATTCGAAGTGTTTGTGCATCATCTGTTTTGGACGCTATATTTGCCAATAAATGAGCACCTCCTTTGCTCATTATTAGACCTTGATTCTTTTCTGAAAATTAGTTGAGAGAAAGTTTTAGTTTCTGGAAAAAACATTGATGCCTTGATACACATATTCAGGTGCTCGAAGGTGTACCACTCATGGCCAAGTTTGCGATAGCACCAGAAGCAACTCGATGAATTGTGGTATTTTCTGACGATCCTAAAAGCATGAGAAGAGCATCTAGGCCCCCCTCCTCAACAATCTTCTCCTGGTTTGAATCTGCAAATGATGGCTTAGTTAGCGCATATGTCGAGTGTTGAAATTATTCAATTGCCAGAAGATCAACACTAACCACCCTGACTACCCTAATGGTCTTGTGAAAAATCACTGACATTAATGATTTCGTACCTTCAGCAGCAAGGTTTGCAACTGCTTTGACAGCATGGATTTGGACGTCCAAGTCCTGAGATTGTAACATCGCTATTGTCTTTTCAAGACCAACTGTATATGTTATTGTGGAAACAAATTCGTAATCAGGTTCATTCAAGAAGTTGCATTAACTTAATTATTCTATTTGTAAATTTCAAGTTCATATTCATCTGACCTTCCTCAAATATCTTTGAAACCCTTGGTATTGCTTCTTTTTGTTGGAATGACCTGCTCAAACTCAATGAGTATCCAAATCCTGGATGTACTTTACCATTAATTTCTTTCATAATCGAACTTTTATCCTGGAGAGTGTTAAACCATTGAAGACTTGAAATGCACATTCCAAGAATGTCGTACTAAATCACGCAACTAAACCACCTACCTCATTGTCATTGCCCCTCTCAGCTACCATCTTTTTTAGTTTGTAAAATTCATCTTCCATGTGCTTTCTTTGCTTCTCTTCAACTGATAACTTTTGATTCAGTTTTTGAAGGTCTTCACTTAATAATGCCTGAATATGAAACTTTGGTGTCAATACAGAAGTTTGTGCAAAACACAACACAACCACTAGGTCAGAGATCATCTAGTTTTGTCCATCAACTGAAAATTCTAAAAAAACAAGTGATACCATGTCACTGTACCTTCTCCGATAATAGCTCCACATTTTCTGTTTTCAAGGATTGGAAATCATTTACAGTTTTGTCATGCACCTGACACATTTTCTGCAACTTATCCTTGAGATCATCAATCTCTTGTTTTCCATGAAGCTAAAGAGAAGTAGAATTTTGATTCAGAAGTTAAAAATTGGTTAAGATTCAAACTTCAGTGAAACAAACACAAAGTACAAAACATGAAATTAACCTCTTTAGACTTTTGATGATCAGTTAGCATTTGTTTGACTTTGGCTAATTGATCTTGTGCCCTTTCAATCTGGGAGTGCTCATCTTCAATTTGCTCCATCAGATCTGCTATTTTCTTCTCATACATTTGAGTAGTGTCAGCAAGCATCTTCTGATATGAAGAGCCTTCAAGCTGATTTTGCTACCATCACCCACACACAAAAAAAAAACAATAAACGTAGCTTCAGAGCTTGGACTCGTGGTGGTGAGAAAACAATTTAGAAACATAAGTAAACCCTGAAGAACAACATTTTTTTGTAAACTACGGGTAGAAGTTATAAGGACAAGAATATTAACAATGTAGTTACAACGAAATAAGAAGTTAAGGACCTAGTTGTCGGAAGAGAGAGATACCTTGCTTTGTTTTAAACTCATTTCCAGGCGTGCAACTTGGTCACGTATCACATCATTACGATCTTTCTGAAGCTTCAATTCATCCAAAAGTCTCTGATTCTCTGATACCAAACGATTATTTTCATTTTCAAACAACTGCAGGCAAGTAACAAAGTAATCAGGAAATGCATGTGTAGTACAGGGCTAGTGGGTCATGAAACATTACAATCATTGATACACTTGTACAAACCTAAACATATTAAAATATCTACTGCAATAGCCGAAAGGACTAGCTACGCATATCCAAGAAAATTTACCTGAGATCGTGCATCTAAGCTATTCTCTACTTCAGCAAAGGAGTTCCTATACTCTACTAGCTTCTTTTCCATCTCCTCCTTGTCATCTTCTCTCATTTTTTGTTGTCTCTCATTTTCTGCAATAAGATAATCGACCTGATTCTCCAGTTTCCGACATAGACTTTCGTAATCAAATTCTTCCTTGAGCTTCAACATGTTCACCACTTTCATAGCCTGCACCAGACCGAAGCTAAGAAATAAGGAAAGCCATTCTTCAACAAAATATCTATCCTCATAAAACTTGTCAATAAAATAGGACATTTTAGTAGTGTTCGCCAAAGATGGTTGAGAGTGACCCTAAATAACTTTACACCTGACCACACGATGGATAAACTTTAGACGGTGTTACTGTATGTATTTGGTGGGAAAAAGAGGTGTAACATTGACTTGCTATTAACGATCAATACAGTCAACTAACAATTAATTCCCCAAGCAATCTTGCCCACACTTACACCACATGAAATCTTCTAAAAGTTTATTATGATCTCTCCTAGTCAGTATCAAAGTACTCAAGTTAGATAGTACTTACCCGCTGTCCAAACATAATCGTGCTAGAGGTTTCCGCATGATGACGTGCTGATGGTCCTATTGTTATTATAAGTGATGTCCTAGCAGATCCTGTTTGATAAGAGGTTGAATGACAAGTTTCTATTAGTGCGCTAACTTGAAAGAGAATGGCATACTAACATTAGTTAACGTGTGAGAATTTCCAAGGGCATTGCTTTCGCAAAAAAAAAAAATTTAGTAAAGAATGAAACCGAACAAATGTGACAGACTACAAAGAAAGCTCAAGTCATATGTTTGAAACTTCTTGCTTATGATCTTAGCTGCAGTAGCATGCTGTGATATTTGAATGGTTGGTGACCAATACTTATCAGGCAGAAAACACCCAGTAAGTGTTTAGAAGCTGGTAGGCTTCCATAAGAAAGAGATGATGTAAACTGGGCCAAAACTTTTGGTGGTGAGTTTGCAAGAAAGTGATAAACAGAATATATTATAATGGCACATTTACTATAAGCATTGCATATTATTATAGATCCTTTTGTGTTTTCTACAACCTCCAAATGAATCACGAAGCATTCTTGTAAGCTTGGAATCTCTTGTAGGTATATGTGAACTATTCTCAGCTAACGCATTGATGCACTTTCCCAGAGAAGTGAGAGAAAGATTAATGAACTTAGTCTCTTCAAGCATGTGACCTTCAGCTCCTGCAAAATGAGAATATAATGAACTGAGAAGATGCTAATTGGTAAAATATGGAGCTTAATGCTTGCTAGCAATTAACAGATAAACGCAAGTCTCTTGGTAATCCCATTCTCTGTGACAGCTTTTAAATTCCAAGAATACCCATTTCACAACCATGATGGTCAATGCAAACAACGCCTAAGCAGTGCAACCACACACTATGAAACTTATTGGCTGAGAGCTTCTAGCTGACGAATTTAGAGTAGTAAAACCAGTGGGAATTCACTACACTGAAACTGAAGTTGAATTTGAAAACGTACCAGATTTGGCTATTCTCTCAGATCCTGCAAGATCCACAATCAGCAGTTTGCTTTTATGAAGAGTATTCATGGTATTGCCCGTATTTCTTTTGGAGTCCCTATCTTGAGGAGAGTCATCATCCGCTTTTCCTAGGGACGTTCTTTGTATATAAACCTACAGATGAAAATTAAAAGTCAAAAAGAAAGAGCTTAGAAAGGAATGAGAAAGAAAGATCATGACTACCATACATCTACATGGTGCTTACCATAAGAATGGCATGACTACGTGAAGATTCTGTATTCATCTTTGTATTTGCCGCATGGCGGTTCGACTCGCCAATTTGTACCAGCTGCAAAAATTGATCAAGATCCCTAATTTTCACTACCGCAGCACCGGGCAAGGACACTTCGCCAGTCTTGGGGTCCTCGGCAATAGGAATGTTGTTCTTTTCTGGTGCTAACAAATCTTGTATAGATTCTAAATACAACTAGAGTCACAAACATAGTTATAATGAGAATAAGAGGACCAAAGGCAAAACAGATTGCAATACAGGGTCGACGTTTTCTGAATTGGACCATAAGAAGGTTGAAACAAGCAAGATAATTTATTTATATCATCAGGCAACAACATTTAGCTGCATGGTATAACATTTTTACTCACTCAGATTACCAAGAATTATGCATGCTCGTTACAATATATAATCTCTTGGTGCCAGGATTACATATTACTAGTGAGGAATAAGAGGCAAAGAAAAGGCCTTCTTTCAAGTAGTTTTCATTCCCAGTTCTAAGTTATTATGATATATCTGAATCAAACTCTAATGTCCAATCCTAATAAAACAAAATGTAGTACCTGCAAATAAGAGATTTCCACAGTATCAAGGGTAGGAGAAGTGTTGGCAAGTATATCCTCCAGGGATCTAACCATAATACCACGCTCAGATGGATCATGTTTACCCAGTCGACCCATCGTATATGTTTTACCAGTACCTGTTTGACCGTATGCCATTATGGTCCCGTTATACCCATTTATCACACTCTGCAAAAGTATATCAAAATGTTAACATAAGTGAAACCAACTAAATTATGTGGAAAATCACAATCCATTATTATCACTTACCTCCACCACAGGTTTTGCTACCACCTCATAAACACGCCTTTGAGAAGCACTATCAGTAAAAACTTCATCAAATTTATAAGAATCAGCATTCCAATTGTTTTTTCTCAGTTTCAGCCTCTTGAGCTACAGACAGACAACAACAAAATTAAAAAATCTTGTCAACAAATTTGTTTCTGTATCCAACTACAAAGAACCAAGTATAACATCACCAAAAATGCAAAAAACTTGATTCTTTACAAATATATTAAAAGAAAAAAAAACCTCGGGTTGTAGTTCAACACAATCAGCATAATCAGCTTCAGAATTGAGATCTTCCGCATCCCTAGGCCGAACTCTGACGGCTACTCGGACTCTTGCCGGCTCTGATTTAGATTAAACAAAACACAGTTACCAACAACCTTTAGAGTAATATGGTTATAATTTCTCATTTTATTGAATTTGTTCTAAGCGCATATATGATGTTCAATTCTTTGGAATCCTTCCTTTCTTCGATACATAACGAACAATGACAGAATCAGAACAATCCCAGAAATGCGTTGGATTGTTGGATATGGTAATGGTGCCAGTAATCTAGTTGCTATATCGCGCAAGTCAGGAAATGGTGCTAGTAATTATCATATTTGCCCAGTTCACCATTTAAAGGCAATGAAAACATAATTTTGTGCTTTTTACAAAATATAATTATGAATGTCTATATATACTTGGAGAAACAAATACTTTTTGAGCACCTAAGAATAGTTATTCTCTGAGCAGTACTAATAAAAACGAAAAAATTTACCCGAGTCATCGTTGTTGTTCAGGTTAGCTGCTCTCGAATTAGGAGTTACAGAGCGCTTAGCAGAATTTGGTTTTGAACGAACAGGAGGATGCCCAGAGCTGTTCTTGGAGGAAGAAGTTGAATGAATAACTTGTTTGTCCGAATTATTACTATTATTACTACTACCATTGTTTTGGCTACGATTCAGAGATTTGGGGCCAGAATTTGACGCCATCTCTCTTTCTCCCTTCCCCACCCAACTCTAAAAAACTGAAAATTGAATACTTCGCAGAATCGGAACTTCCTTGGTATAATCTTCTATTAGAAATGGAAGAAAAACGATGATTAGAAAGATGAAAATGATTAAGAAGAAGAAGAGGAGGACTGCATTGGCACTCCATAGAGTTGATGCCGGCACGATCAAACTTATAGAACAATATTAAAAGCATTTTACAAAATAAACAAATAAACGACCAAATAGGGTTCTCAAAGAAGAGGGAAGATCAGTTCCCGCGTCTTTTAATTAGTGTTTTTTTTTCCTTTCGTTTTTTTATCTTAATCGATGGGGTTGAGTTGTATACGTCGAAAGACTCAAAACCCTTGCTTTCATAGTCGAGAGACTGCAACGTCAAAAACAATACAAGTAAACAAAATTCAACCAGTGCTGGTTTTCTACACCTGTAGGGGGACAACATCCTGCATCTCACAGACAGACACATCTTAGAGATTGTGGGTTGACCTTATGAATTTGGCAAGTGGATGGTGGATGACTGGATGTATTAAGTCTTCACTGACAGACAACAGAAATATCATGAAGAAATTTGTGTATTGGTAGAATACCTAGCTCTCCAACAACAAAACTGTGATACAAATCTTAAGAGCTGTATCCCAATGTAAATTTCTGGTGGACTCTCGTCTCGGCTAAATCGACCTTTGAATACATGTTTGCCTGACATTTACAATATATAAACATGGATTACAAACTGCAATTGAGTATGGATTGGAGAACAATACTGATTGAACCTTCCTACCACACTAAGATTATAAAGGCGAGGGAGCCTTTTCTTATACCAGCTAAAATATCTCCGCAAAGAGAGCAGTGAAACTGCGGCCAATCGAGTGGATACCAGCAATAAGGGCATTGAGCAGAAACTTCCTTTAGCTCCTCCCACCACTCAATGATTTGAGGTCCCCTTGTTTTAATTCGAGGTATTTCCCGAGCCTGAAACAACAACACATTAGTTAAGTGTGGAGCATTAAGTGGACTGGAGATACATGACTTGTGCATATTGTGAAGAATCCCAAATGAAAAGCTCCCGGGAAATGGAAGTAAAACAGAAGGATTACCCAAGATCTGAGGGAAGTCTATAACCCCCTATCCGCATACGCTTCAGAGAGTGGATCTGAAGAAGGAAAAGAATTAGAAAAAATTAAAATAGAAATAATATGGAAAACTTTATACTGTATATAATCAAGGTGTACATGGTCAATTGTAAGAAAGCCTCTCAAGGAAAAATTACGGTTTAGGAATCTACTGTAAAGACGTCAACATAAGTAACACTTATACACAACATGACTAGTAAAGATCTTGGCGTAAATATATGTTTCACTTTGTCTGAAGATCAAAATGACTTAAGTTACTTGATTTGATACATTAATTGTAATTTCTTCAAAAGATAGGTTCTAAGGGGATAACTGAAAAAGAAAATCATAGGCTTCGAAAATTTAGTTTGTACGTTTTAAGCCTGAAAATATGAGGATAACCAACTAATTTTTCAATAAGCTTACTAGCTGAGAACATTTTACCGTTTATAAGTAGTCTCAGATAATTAACCTCATTTCTCAATCACAAATATCTTACGTCAGTTCCAAAAGTAAGTAAGAAATTGCATAAAAATAGAAAACATGAATATTGCTTTTTCAATAAACAGCATACCTCAAGTCCAGCATTCTTCACAAGTTCCCGGACTTCATGGTTTCTCCCTTCATGTACCTATAGGAACATAACAGCTCAATCATGTTCTTAATGAAAAAGGAAAATTAAATAAGTGTCATATTCAGCGGAAACGCACACGGACACTAGTTAAATGACACTGGTGAGTATGACGTACCACAATTCGAAGCCGAGATCTAGATACATTTGGCTGTTGTGGTAGTAACTCTACAGCATCAGGTATACATTTGGCACCATCGATAACTGTACCTTCACTGATGGCTACTAATTGTCGTTTACTAACAACGCCTTCAACAGCAGCAATGTATCTAAATTTACAATATATTATTGATCAGATCCCAGGATAAACTATTAGAGTGACACTACGGATAGTTTGAATGCAAATAGTACACAATTATTTATAGTAGAGGGGGGACAGCAAATATATGACATATGCAGCAGCACAAACTGGTATTAGACCTTTGCAGTAACACCATTAATAATTTCGATAAAATCCATCAAAGAACCTAGTGCAAAAAGGAATTCAAATCTTTTGGATAGCATAGATGATTATATGAGAAGAGGAATAGAGAAATGGGTGCAATCTTACTCTTTTGTTAAGTTAGATGAAGGATGTGAAAGTTTTTGAGCGAAATCCCCTGATAAAATCGGAAAAATAAAGGTTTTGTATTAGCTTCATAACATCAATAGCTCCATTGCATGATACAAACTAATGAACACCAATAAGTATTCTAGACATTACCATCATTAGTAACAATAATCAGCCCAGTAGTGGCAACATCAAGTCTACCCACAGTGAATAGCCGAGGCCTTGGTAACCCTGTATTTTGTTTACTCTGAAAATGCAAGCAACAAACTTACACGTCTGTATATGTACAACAGAAGAACTAATAAAGATAGTGCTTCAAAAATTCTCATAATTCAGAATGCATCTTAAAAGAACATGGAGGAAAATCTAAGTTATATCTGAAACTGGGACATACCCAACCCTTCCAATAATCATCAAGCAATGCAAAGACAGATTTCAACTCCTTGTCCACATTAGAACAAATATACCTACATTTTTTAAGAAATGTTAGACAAAAATGAACTTCAACGCCTCAGAATTAACGAGCAGAACAAAAACAAAATACAATATAACCAGTCTGAGTATTATGTGAAAAAGAATGAGAACTAACCCTTTTGGTTTATTAAGAGCTAAATACACCTTTGGAGGAAGCTTCTTAGAAATCCGGTTTCCATTAACGTATATATTATCCTTTGCAAGGTCTACTTTAGTCTACAAACCACACAACCAGTACTTATAGTTAATACATAGAACTCAGCTTCATTTATTAAAAAGACACAATTAAAAGAAAATACACCTGAGGAGTATTGCAAACAGAACCATTGACGGTTACACGGCCATCAAAAACTAGCTCTTCGCATTTCCGCCTTGATGCCACTAACAAAAGAAATATTCGATTCAATATCCCCAATTTTCAATTGAACAAAATTAGGGCTAAAATCATTCAAACAACTGTCATAGAAACTACTGAGATGTAATTGGGGGAAAATTTACCTCCAGCAGCAGCAAGAACTTTACTGATACGTTGAGGAGGATCTCTAAAATTCTCATTATAAAACCTTCTGGCAGCCTTTGAATGTTTAGGTACAGAAGTCAAAACACCTTTAGTAGCAGTGACTTTCTTCTTCTTCTTGGTAGGAGTGGATGTATTTGCAGTAGCCATAGCATGAAGTAATGGAGCAGGAGGAGTAGATTGCATCTGAAGTTTCCCATCTTCACCACGAATAATCCAAGGAATTAAGAATGGAACTGATGGAGTTGACGATGATTCAAGATATTTTGATGATTTTTTTGATGAATTTTCTTCTTTGGGATTTACTGTTTTTGTGGTACTTCCAGAAGAACCAAAAGAAATGTTAAATTCAGTTTTCTTTGAGGTTGGGGATGATGAAATGGCAGACCTAATAAAGGGAATTCTTTTAATGTTTCTACAATTAAGACTAGGTTTTGAGAAAATTGATGAAGTTGATGATATGGATAATGATGATAATGCTATTGATGATGCTGCTGCTGCTGCTGCTGCTGCTGCCATAGCCGATGCTGCCGCCATTGAAGGTGTTTCTTTCTTTCCCGCGCTGGCAGAGGCGATGTTTTGGGTATTCTTAGATTCCAACTTCCTACTACGTCTACAACAAGATAATGAGTACTGAGGTGGGTAAAGAGGGCAACTCGCCATCGCTAGGGCTGTCAAGTGTCAATGGTACCAAGTTACCCGGAACCGAACTGAATCGGATGAATCGGATCTGGTTCCAGGTCCTAAAACTGGGACCCGATGAATAGAACCGTTAAGAACCGATAAGCTTTCATGTTCTAACGGATATTACCGCTGGTACCTAAATACTTATCGTTTATCTGTTAATTTTACATAAAATTCAAAAAAATTATCTAATTTTGGTTGGATTTTCTTTTTGTTTTCATTTTTTTTTAAATATAATCTTTTTCTTTTTTAGAAAGTAAATATATTAAAGCAACTTACCAACTTGGTTACTTTAAAAGTTTACATAGTTTGTAGTAGAGATATCTAAAACTGGTTGTTGATTGAGCATCACAGAATTTAACTTGTCTACTAATAAGGACTAATGAATACAAAAGGGAGTAACAGTTTTCCGATTAATAACATGAATGAACTTTCTTGTTTTTTTGGCTAGAATATCATCTACTCAATTAGCTTCCCTAGGTATATAATTAAAACCTAAAAAGTTGTTACATTGATAGGCGAGTTTCTTTGCTTCATTTAGAATAGATTTACATCGTCGTGAGATTTTATTATGTGCCATTTAAGTATTCAACAACTCTTTCACGGTCTCCTTCAATACTGAAACCCGATATCCTTGATTATTTAGCCCATATGATTCATTTTCTAGAGCTGCTACTGCTTCTGCCTCTTATGCGCTGGAAGTGATTCTGGGTCCTGTTCTTGCTCATTCCATGATACCTGCATGATTACGAACAATAATAGTCATACCAGCATTAGAATTAACATCAGCATTAGAATTAACATCTAGTTTCCAAGCAACATCCACATTAACTTTCAACTTATTTGGGCCTAGAAAGGATCCAACTAGGCTGATTGTTATTTGTGTTTATTGCCTTTGTTGTTATTGCAATTGATTTTTGTAATTCAATTATGGGTTTCCAGAAATGAATATTCCTTTGTATACTAAGAGAAGTAGTAAATGAGAAGTTAACTTTAACGCTACACACCATATTACATCTCTCCTTCCATATGAATCAGTATTTTGTTGATGCAAACTCTACAGACATACTTGAATTGCTTCATTCATCCAAAAGAAAAAATGATCCTTAGAAGAGGCGTCATAATGAACTGATGGAAGATATGGACAACGAGGTAACATCCAAATAGATTTGGAAAAGTGACATTTAAAGAATAGATGTTCTACCGTCTCATCCTCCATTTCACATAAAATACATCTCAAAGAAGCTTGTCTACTAAATTTAGACAGTTTATAGTTAACAGGTGAATCATCATTCAGACATTTCCAAACAAATAGTTTAATTTTTGCGAGAAATTAAGGTTTTATAGATTTTCCCAAAAAAAATTAGAATGTTCTTTACTCACTAAGGACATTAGAGGATCATTAATTTTGGCGTACATGGACTTAACAGAGAAGTTACCATCTCTGATTAACTTCCATATAATTGTATACATGCAACATGTTATCAGAGTTGCAGAATAAGTTAATATTCAGAATTTTAAAGATAATACTTGAAGGAAAACAAGAATGAACAAAGTTCAACTTTCACTTGTTGTTGCAGTCAATTAAGTTTCCAACAAGTGTTAGATTTACGTTAATGGGAAGATTCAGTTCAAACATATTTTTTTTCAAGGATAGGTATCTAGTTATCAAACCATATATTGATGGATTGTTCGTCACCTACTTCCCATATACTATTTTATTTTATTAAATCCGTGCCTTCACTTATGCATTTCCATATTCAAGAACTAGACTTAGGCACTTTTTCTAGAAAAGCAAATGATTTCTCAAAGTATTTAGATTTAAGAAGATAGGCCCATAACGTATTAGGATTTTCTATTACTCTCTAGGCCAATTTAGCTAACATAGCAAGGTTAGTTTTATAAGCATCTGTAAACCCTAAGCCCCTTTGCGACATGGGTTTACACAGATTTGAATAGGATTTGATGTAAATTCCTTTAGCATTAACAGTTTCCCCCGCCCCACGAAAAGTCTATCTGAATTGCATTAATTTTCATAGTGATTTTCTTAGGCATTATAAAACAACTTATTTGAAAAATGGGTAAACTAGAAAGCACAAATTTAATTAGAACTATTTTATTTGCTTGATTAAAAATTCCATTGCTCCAACCTTGAATTTTAGTTTCCATATTTTGGACAATAATATCGTAGGCTTTTAGTTTTGACTTATCCACAAATAGGGGAGCCTCTAGACATGAATCCTTAATTTTAATTTTTTCTTCTGGTGTTTATGATTAACAAGCTTACTAAAGAAAATACCGGATTTGTCGAAGTTAATAACTTGCCCATAAGCTTTACTAAAAAGTTTAATGGAGTTTAAAAGATTTTTATATATTTTGAGATCTGCTTTAGTGAACAAAAGGAAATCATCGGCAAAAAAAAAGGAATTAGGACACTAACCCTAGATATTTTGGCCCCGTGAATATATTTTTCTCTCTCTTGATAAAGCAGTAATCTAAAAACCACCTTTATGCAAATAATAAAGAGATACGGGATGGAGGGTCCTCCTATCTAAGCCATTTAGTTGGTTTAAATGATCCATCTGGATGCCCATTTAAGAGAACCGTTGTATTGGCAGTAGAAATAATTGCTCAATCAGAGCACACCAATGTTCACTAAACCTAAGTTTGGATAGAGTTTTTAGGAGAAAATCCCAATTCACTCTGTCAAAATCTTTAGACATGTCTATTTTAATTCCTAGGTGTCGAGATTTTTTTTATTATTATTAAAGGTATGTATCATTTCATGTGCTATTACTATGTTGTCTGAAATTCTTGGAAGAAAAAAATATTGATTGAAAGAGAGAAATCAATTTATCCAGTGAAGGTTTCATCCTATTGGTAAGGAGCTTTGTTATAATTAATCTTATATGTTATACAACAAAGCCCAATTGCGTGAAACTCAGTTGGATTTTAAGAGTTTTGGTTTGGGGAATAAGGAAAAGATGATTTTGGTTGAAATCATTACACATAACTTTAATTTTAAAGAAGTCTTTGATCATATCTACAATATGTGGACGTACGATGTTCCAGTTATGTTTGTAAGAACTAACCGAGAACCCATCAGATCCCGATGATTTGTTGGGTTTTATCATTTTAACTATTGAAAAAATATCATTTGTAGATGGTACGCTCGTTGAGGAGGTATTTTCCTCATTAGAGATACAACATTGAATGTTTTAATAAAAAAATTAGTGTCTTTCCCTAAGAAATTATGGTCTGCCTAAAAAATATCTTTACTATCATTCACTACATTCCCAGCCATATCATTTATGCAATCAATATTGTTTCTTTTCCTTTTTTTTTATAGTGATCACATGAAAATACTAAGTACTTTTCTCTTCAAGGTTGATTATGTTGTCTCTAAATTGTAGTTTGGTTATGGCCTCTTAGGTATCATACAAGTCCTCCAATTCTTTAGTCTTTTGTATAATTAAATTGAGTTTTTATTTTTTTACATTTGATATCATTCTTTCTAGTAATTTCAAAGTATTATCAATCTTCCTAGTGGAGTTTCAAAATCATATTCCATTTAGTTAAATGTTTTCCTAAGACCACTAGATTTCTAGCGATAGCTAGCGAAGAATTCTGTAAAGTTGGTTTCCAGATTTGTTCAATTAGTTGAATACAAATAGGCTCTTTTATCCAAGTGTCATATAATTTAAAAACAAAATTCAAAGGTTTAAAACCTCCCTCTAACAAAAGATATATTGGCTTATGATCTGAGACTATGACTCCTAAATGTTTATGCAAAGCCTTGGAAAATTGCAACTGCCCTTCAACATTGTGCAATGTTCTGTCTAGCTTTTTTTTGAATGTTCATGTCTCATTTCCTATGGTTATCCCAAGTATAGTCATATCCTATGAACACTAAATCTGAAAGTCATGTTTTACTAAAAATTCTCGTAAAATACCCAGACTCAAAATTCTTAAAAGGAATCCCTCTTAATTACTTATCGGATTGATGAAAAATCATATTAAGGTCACCACAACAACCCAAGTAGATTATTTTGGTTTACTCTAGTTCATATTTCTTCCAAAAAATCCCAGGCTAATTTTTTATGATTAGAGTCATAAGGACTCCCATAGAAGCAAGTTAAAAGCCATTCTTTTGTGTAGAAGTTAGATTTTACCAGGATATTTATCATATTTAGATCATATTGAATAATAGCAAATTGAAATTCATCACTCTAAGCAATTCAAGACACCAGTTATTCCATCAGGGTCGACCAGATGAAAAATGGAGAATGCACTAACAAGGGAGTTCATAAGAGGTTTATGCGATTTAGTTTCGGAAAGAAATAATATATCAGGCTTTTCAAAATTAATGAGATGATTTAAGTGTTTTCTAGTCCTTTTACTACCATACCCTTGCGCATTCAATGCGCTTATCTTCATGACTAGACTAAAGAATTAAGTTAGCACTAACTTTTAATGATCAAGACTAATATGCAGCGAAATTGAAAGCAGAAAAATCAAGCACCATTGAAACATAAAGAGAAAAGTTGAATTCAAAAACTTGAGGATATTTCTAGACCATCCTTGCAAACTCTGCTAGATTTATCCTCAAGCTTGTGTTACCTGGATTGAGACTCAATCCCTTGTCTGGTTGATTTAAGTGAATTTTGTAAGGTTGTGAAGCGCTAGAGACCTGCCTCTTGAATGATAAGGAAAATACCCCTTGAGTTGATAAACTGAACACCCGTTTAAATTCCAGAGGACTGGAAAAATGACTTGAAAAGAGAACTGAGAGAAATTCCAATTGCTTATGAAATCTCTCCGATAATTGTTGGCACAACCTGAATCCTTAGTAACTTGATAGTTGTCTTAGAGTTTTTATTAAATTAAAATTTTTGTGGTTTTGAGTCTTTGAGTATTGGTGACTTAGGGTGATCTTAATATCTTCCCAGTTTTCGTAACTGAAGCAACTAGAAAACTAAAGAGTCTTAGCTGCAATTGAAGATCGATTCAGATTCCGGCAAAGAAAGAAGAGAGGTTGTTCATGAATAAAAGTGTAAAAAATTGTGAAAGAGATTGAGAAAATTTAATACCAATGCTTAGAGAAAAGAAATAAGAGGCGACGATTTAAAAAAATTAAGAAATAAGGAGATTTTGACTAGATTCAGGCAAACGAAAGAAAAATTTAAAGGAAAAAAACTAGAAAATTGAGGACATCAAAGACTTTAGGGTGGGTATTGATTTTATGTTTGAAATCTTAGCTTTAAATTTGTTCGATTGAATTTCAGTTATAAGTCAATCATTTGGTTTCCTATTATGGGTGTTAACGGTTGAAAAACGGCTAGATAACTGGTTTCGGTTGCTGTTTCAGTTGAAGAAAGATGAATAAACCACCCCAAAGAGTGGTTTTAGGTTTTGACAATCTAAAAAGAGTCGTACCATGAGAGAAAGGTTTTGACTCGAGTTGAATTAGAACATTTATATAGACATAACAATAATTTATATGAAAAATTATTAGATGCAAGACAACATAAGGAAGATAATAAAAATTAGCAAAAAATTTAATTGATTTTAAAAGACCCAAGGACTATTCGGACCCGACGGGTATTTAGGTTATTTATCAGGTCTGGTTCCATTAAATTAGGACTCGAACCCACCTTTTTTATTGGATCCGGTTCCGGGTCCATAGGTACCTGTGAGTAACCGGACCCATCGACAGCCCTATCCTAAATTCAGACGCATAAAAGAAGGAAGGATTTTCATGCCCTAACATTAGGCATTTGGGCACAACCTTTTCTACCTGAGACCGACCATATTATTGGGTATGAAACCTTTTTTTGGGGCCCTAATTTTTCTTCAAGTGCACCATCCGGATTATATTGTCTAGAATGTGTATAAGGGGGTATCCTAAAATATATTCATTCATTAGAAAAAGAAAACATGTACAGGTTACGGTTGGTTCTCTGAAAAAAATCACGATCTAAATTGCAAACACAAAATAATACTACCAAGTTCGAATAGGTTGAAATTTTCCGACCATGCCGAATACAAAAATAACATCTACTATTGCTAGGTTCGGCATGATCGATAAAATTCTTTCTTGCATAACATATAAATTCGGGAAGGATCTATTCAAATTTACCCTGCCGAACATTCTCATGTTAACCAAAAAACAAAAATTCTCAAGGTAAAACTTTGCCCTTATGGCTTTCTCTAGTTTTTGGCGCTTAATTTCTACTAGTAGGTTCGGCTAGGAAAATGTGGACTCGACTAAGCCGAACTTTACTCTGTACAACCCAAAATATAAATTCGGCTAAGAATTCTTGAGGTCTGGTAATCTAATTTAGTCTGAAACTCCATTAAACCTAAGTTCGGATACTTGTTCTTCAATTTTCCTAGCCGAAATTATATCGAGCTAGCCGATCCCACCTTTAAAAGTTTGCACTTTCATAATATTTTCGCCATTTCAAACAACAAAAACCCATTAACAAGTACACCCGAATATTCCGAGCATTATGATCTTCATTTTCTTTGTTTTGATACTCAGTTGGCTCGTAAAAACCGTCATTTTGAGATTGAGATTGAGTTGGGGGAAGAATACATTCACCATCTAATAAATTACTCAATACCGGATCGATGTGAATATTGATGAATACTTTATTTATTGTACGAAGGTTCACATTCCTCTAGGTTGTCAGTCAAATCACTCATTTTGAATTCAAGAATTTCAAAACCTAGTGTTTTTCAAAAAGTTTTTCCATAATTCTTCTTCTCTTTAGTCTCTCTCAAATGATTTTTCATCTTAATTCTATAACACTAATATTAATTCTAATATACTACCTTAGTTCCAGCAAAAGAGATATTATCACTTTTTATTTTAGCAGTGATGGAATCTCTTTTGCTGAGACGAAGAGAGTATAAGAGCTTATCCAATGGTGAATGTGGATGTTTCATACGTGTCATCACTTTTAAGACATCCTTTAGGTATAAAATCTTAAATATTAAATAAAAATAATTTTTATATCCTTCTTTTACTTATTTATAGGCATACGAGTGGTTGAAATTATTTTTATTTTTATTTTTTTAATTATTTTTATTAATAAAAGTGTGAAGACATCCTCTAGGTGAATGTCTTAAACTAGAGGTTCATCTAGTTTTTTTTAGCACATCATCCTTACATCAATGGGTTGGAGATAATTTTTTATAAATATGGTTGTGTATCCTACGTGGATCAAGACTTTTTTCTTCACATATAATCCATTGGAAAAACTCTATTTAAATCTTACTAACATAATCTAATCTTACTAATCTATTAACTTAAACATTAGTAGAAATATATAAATAAGGGATTTGGCATTTTACTTCATAATAACCTAGACCAAATTAAAATTAGTATCGTCCCTCCAAAATTGGACTAGTCCCAAAAAAATCGTTTTTCAAAAATGTGGTGCAATGCAATGCATAAATACATGGTCGGCCCTGAGGTGCTACTCCTCCCAAACCCCAAACAACTCTCATGGTCTCTTTTGGATGAAGGAAACACAATAAAATCTCTCTAGACGGATCTTTGTAAGCCTTCTGAGTGAGACGACTAACTCTCTTGTGTAGGATTGTCAAACAAATTGTTAGTCGATTGATTTTTATTGTCGGTTGATTTATTTCTCTCTCATGGAATCAAACAAGAGATTCGAAGAATTGCAGCGATATACCAAAAGTAATTGGGCATGGTTTAGAAGCGAGATTTTAACAAAGGCTTCTCTTAAATGTAGCCCATAGATTTATTAGTTATAGCCCAAAAAGTTTAATTTCAAAGTGAAAAACCAAACAAGTCTTACTTCTTATCCAAAATCAATTTAAATCTTACTTCTTCCCCCAAATCAAAACAAAATTGTAATTCAAACTAATTGTAATTCTTCTATTAATATTCTTAGAAATTTATCAATTATAAACCTTAATTCTTACTTCTTCCAAAATCAAACTAAACAGAATAATTGTAATTCTTCTCTTAATATTCTTACAAATTTACCAATTATAAATCCTAATTCCTACTTTTCCCCAAAATCAAACTAAACCCAAACTCTTTCTTTAATTTAGATTGAATTATAATTTTAATTAATTCTAATTAGTCCATTAAAATCTCCACAACAACACCAATCTTAATGGAATTAACTAAGGTCTTTATATTTTTTTTTAAAATCATATTTGTAACACTCCATAAACATAATCCACAAAAAAAATTATTCATTAAGATTTAGATAATTAACTATAATTAGGTAATTAATTTTAGTATATTTTTTTTATTTGGGAATTTGATAGTTTATGTAATTATTTGGGCTATATATAAGAATTATGTATAGTTTTGTGGGTTATGTATAATAATTATAAAGATTTGGTTGCTTAATTTAATTACTTACTGTATTTTATGTCCTGGCTAAATTGGGGCCTACGGTTAAAATAGGATTATTATGAGAAAAAATAAAAACCCCTTATCCAACTATTTATGTTATTAACTAATATGTTTGATTAATATTAATTAATTCAAATGTTAGTTAAACTTAGTTAGTGATTAAAACTAGATTATAGTTAGTGTTAGATTGTAAGAATTAGAGTAGAATTGTTTTTCAAAGTTTCTAGAAGAAGGAGAAAAATTTGGGGAAAACAAGGATTTTGTGATTTGGTAGTAAAAATGAAAATTTATAGTGATGATGAGGATTCTAGCGGTGATGATGAAGTGGGTGCATCTACATATCACCAATCAGACTACGAAAGAGAGTTCGATCCTACCAATTTGGATTATTTGTTGGATGAACAAGAACGTGTGAACCAAGGCATATTTGATGAATTTACTCAAGCAAATGAAGAATCTAACCGGGAAAATGAAGGTCTTGATGCTTACAATCATCAGGTATACGTTATTAGGATCTCCAAACATGTTTTTCAACCTTATAATCGCCTAAAAGTGGATTTGTTTGCAAAATTTTGAGCTATTTTTTGGGCTATTTTATACCCAGAATCGTTGGATAAGATAACATTGTATCCAACGATTTTATATATCATGGAGAATATAAACCGAAATCGGTGGATGTGGTCATGAACAACGACCGATTCTGGTATATATTTTGGCGGGATTGGTAGGTGAAAATTCGGCATTTATGGACTCATTTATCGAACGATTCTATCTTTTGGAGATTTTCACAAAATTCTCCAAAACAGAATCGTTCGTTATGTGTTGAGATATGCACTGATTCTAGTTAAAAGAGTGCCCAGAGAGTTCTACTTTGTTGAATGCTAGAATCGGCACACAAGTCAGTTCACGTGTGCCGATTCCAGCCTTTGGGGATTTTAATCAAAAATGTACACAAGGCATAATCGGTCGATATGGAAGGCCATAACCAACGATTCTTTAGAGTCGTTCGCACGATTGTCCCATGTCCACCGATTCTATTGTGCTATTTTTTTCGATATGTATTGTAGATTATTAAAAGACTCAGCAACGATCAACCTGAACCCGTGTCTCAGATGGGGCTTGATGCTTCTGACCACTACTACACTGATTTGGTGTGGGAAAAGAGAGACGATGCAAAACAATAGTTTGTGGAAAAAGGGATAAAGATGAAACAAGCATTAGTCTTAGGAAAACGTTCGAGGCATGTGTTTGGGAATTGTTTACGAGAGAAATGGCAAGACTGAGAGTCACTGGCAAAGGAAAAACTGTATGTGAAGAGGACACATAGGGTCTAGATTACTAAATCAAAGAAGCATGAGTGCCCCTTTAAGATTATAGTACGTAGATGCAATGCTGTATATAAGCTTTCTAAATTGATGAATGGTTGTTACAATCATGATGATCCAAAATATCTTATTAGACACGCTGTCGTTTGTGGGTTAAAACCATATCAAAAAGCAACGGTAAAGTCGATGAAGGCAACTACACCAAGTAATATCCTTAGGAAGATCAAAGAGGATGATCCTAAAAACTTGTCCACTTTGAGGCAAATCTACGCGGCAAGGAAAAGCATCAGGAGGACAAAATGGGATGGTAAAACGGTTATGGAACAATCTCAGTGGTTAGCCGAGCAACGAAACTACACAATGAAGAAGCAGGTAGTGGACGGAAAAGTGACTCGTATTTTCTTGGCGCATGCAAAGATAATCCAATTGGCTAAATGCTTATATCAAGTTTTTTTGATAGATTTCACTTACAAGACAAACAAGTACAACATGTCGTTGCTAAACATATATGGCCACACTTCGTAGAAACAAACTTTCTCGGTGGCATGGGGTTTTATGGATCGGGAGAATGAAGTGAGTTTTATTTGGATGTTGGAAATCTTGCAAGAGATTTACTGTAGCGATCAAATGCCTAGGATCATAGTGATGGATAAGGATCTTGCACTAATAAATGCAATAAAGGTGGTTTTCCCGGATGTCAAACAATTTCTTTATACATGGCACATACAATGCAACATCAGAACGTATTGCAGGGGACATATCCAAAGTCCAAAACCACAAAAGGGTAGTGCTCGTGAGAAGGCTGAGGATGATCGTCTTAGTAAACTAACTCGGGAGGAACGAGAGGAAGAGAAGAAGAGAATGGTACAAGAGTACAAAGATAATGAAGTGAAATGGAAAGCTTTTCAACATCATTGGGATTTGATGGTACATTCGATATCTGAGGAAGAGTAAAAATCTAATTTGGAGAGTTTCAGATATGCTTGGACAAAGATTGCCGAGAAAGCGGTGGTTTATTGCGTGAAGCAATTTTTGGAGCCGCACAAAGAAAAGTTTGTGTACGCGTTACAAGAATGAGGCGACAAGTTTAACCGAAGGGTCTCATGGACGATTGCAAAACTACTTCGGGGGAGTCAAAATAATGTGGTTACGGTACAAGAAGCTATCCATCAATACACCGTGGAGGATATCAACAAGATTCATATCCAAATGGAAGAGAGTAGGATGAAAGTTGTGACCACGTACTCCGATGATTACGGTACATTGCTAAGGGGTATTTCTTATAGGGTTTCGCATTGGACTATCAATTATATGATAAATGATTATAAGTATTTTGAGGATAAAGAGCAAAGAAGAAAGAAGATTGTTTGTTATTGTAAGATAATGACGTCCATGGGGCTCTTGTGTCGTCACATTATTGCTAGTAACCCCCAAGGGATTCCGTTTGAGCTCATCGATCCGTTTTGGAAGAAAATTACTTTCACACCAAGCCCGATAGAAGATATAAGTCAATCATTTGTAGACACGGATGTTGGGAGAAAAATAATCAAGGGATACTCCAACAAGAACAATTTGCAACGACAAATTTTGATGGCCGAACTGGTTCTCGCCGTTCACCCACATATGCAACCGGTTGAAGAACCAACTAAGTTACTGCCGACGGGTAGACCACCTACCAAATTGGATAGGAAGCAAGAAAGGGAAGAGTACAAGGAGGCGATGAGTAACCAAAGATACCCTTCACTACATGAGCATACCGAGGCTATGCATGAAGAAGCTCCCAATCCAAAGAAAAGGGATCGCCTGAAGAAGCAAGAAAGTGGATCAAGTGGGCAAGAGCATACCGAGGATATGTACGGAAAATTTCTCGCTCCAAAGAAAAGGGGTCGCCCGAAGCAAGAAATTGGACCAAGTGGAAAACAAGCCAAGTAAACGATCAAGGGAATCCCATCTTTTCCATCGTCCCAATGCAAGAAATTCAAGCGAGTGCAACACATGGCAATTAAAAGGTTCTCATCGTCCCTCCGCAAGAAAGTCAAGCGAGTACAAGACGAGTACGACTATAAAGGGAAGCAAGGAAAAAGGTTTCCATGGATTTCCCGCAAGAGCCGTTGACTATGAAGGAGGCAATTGGTTATCAAGTTACACCTAGGGATGTGTGGGGTAGACCACATCGAACGTGTTATGCGATATTCCATGAGTATCTTACGAAACTCCCTTCAAAATCATTCATCCTTATGTATTATCTACCGACGACGTGGATGGGGATGGAAATTGTGGATTTCACATTGCGTCCGAACAAATAGGCCATTTAACTTTGGTGGATGATGAGAACCTAACTCAATGCCAATATTTTTTTTAAAAATGATGGCCTTACGACTACAAGACGACAAGGAATTTAACATCTCGATGATGAGGGAAGGTACATTGGAAGATAAAGAAGTTGAGTTCGACGAATTGGTTGCTCGTGTTCAAAGGTTGAAGGGGGATGCACCAATTACCAATAAGCATTGGATGACCATGCCTCGATGTGTCCATCTCTTGGCGGATACGTGGAGTTGCGTTGTTCATTATTTTGGTCAGGGAGCATCTCTTACCTTCACACTAAAGAGAACAAAGTTTGATGAATCGCTTTAAGGATCGAAGAATTGTTATAGTCAACATTAACAACATATATTTTATCGATCTTAGGCTACCAGAAGATTGTCCATTACCTCCACTGTGTAGGTTCACTTATTTTCCAGGTTTTACCAACAACACCTCTAAGGAATGGCTGAAAATATACGAGCCCAATATGAAACTTTGGGATGAATTGATCGAGCCGGAACAAATCAAGGGTACAATCGTGTTGAATTAAGTATTTGGATTTTGTTAACAAATGAACTATCATATGTCCATGGTTTGTAGCTTTCATATATTGAACAACCACTCTTAATGAATGAAATGGATTTGCTTTTTGGTTACTTTAAATTCTTGTTAGAACTTTTTTAAACAGAAGCAATTGCAGGAAAATTAAAAAATGAGTTACTCAGAATCGGTGGATACGACACATACGTATCGACCGATTCTGATTCACATTTACCAGATACTCAGTAAGATTCGATGGATACATGAGTGTCTTATCCACCGATTCTGACTTTATTGCAGAAACCTGTAATTTTCGCAAGAGGGTCAGCTGTAATCGGTTGACACGTATGTGCATTACCCATCGTTCTGGATCACAATTGCCAAAAAGTTGATATTGTTTACCACTAATCATATAACGTAAAAAGTGAAGCGAACTTCAAACCATTCATATAGCATATTAAACCATAATAAGTTCATCCATTCACCAACAAAATAAAAATAAGTATCCAAATAAAACAACACAAAATAGTTAACGCAACAACAAGTCTTAGAAAACATGTATTAGGTATCAGCCGCAGGAGGAGCGACACCATCATCAGCAGCAACGACAACAACATCTTCAACAATAGCCTCTTCAAGGATTGCATCTTGGGCTCTCCAATTAGCAATATCCTCTCTTAAGTTGGATGCCACTTGAATCACCTCCTCAAGCTCGTTCATTGCCAGCTGACGCAGGAGTTCCAAGACTTCATCCAATTTGGTATGGATGGGGCAGCAGAGGTCGCAGTTAACCTTTTTCTGTGGCTTCCTATCAATATCACACTGTCGGATTGGACCATAACCTCTCCTGCGACCGTCCATAATGGCTATACAAATAAAAAAATTGAACAACAAGTATAAATATCACCAAAGATTCAAACAATCCAATAATAAGGATTATTCATCACAACATATACTAATAGTTCAACCAATCAATAATCTCTAATTCAATCACCAAAAAAAAAATGGAAAAAAATGAACATAATTAGAATCGTTGGATAAATACCGATTATAACTGTAAAAGCTATCAGGAAAGGACCAAGACAGAATCGTTGGTTAGGTATCATGTCTAGATACCGATTCTTTTTACTTATTTATCCAAAAAAATTCATATCCAGAATAGTTAATATGGTCTGTCGTATCCAACGATTCTCATAAGGTAGTGGGGAAACAGTGAAAGCAAGGGAATCGTTGGATAATCGGGTATCTTATCCAACGATTCCAATATAGAAAAATTTTAAAAAATAAAAGACCAGAATCGATGGAAAATAAAGTGTCTTATTCAACGATTCCAGTATACAAAAATAAAAAAAATAAAAGGATAAGATCGTTGGATATGATATGCCGTATCCAACGATTAAAGCAATGAAAACTTTCTACGAGAAATAAAACGAAAATCATTGGATATGGATTCATAGTATCCAACGATTCTGGCGCATGTTTTTCATACTCATGAGGAACACAACCAGAATCGTTGAATACGATGGATCCGTATTTAACGATTCTTGAAAAAAATCAGGAATTTGAATAATCGCTTAGGTAAAACGCACAAATGAGATATGTTTCATGGTTTTCTTTTTCATTGTATGCTTTAATTTAAGGTTTTCATTTTCTCTGATTCATTTGGTTGTTTCTGGGTGGTGAATATTTTAGGTTTTAACTTTCTTCAGAGATCTACACCACCACCAAGTTCTTCAGAAGGTAAATATAATCTTTTAATTAAATTGGTTTTTGCCTAGGGTTCTCTGATTCCTTTAATTGTCTAGGGTTTTTTAGTTTTTAAAGGAACGAGACACCATTATCTTCTTTCTCTTCCCTCTCAAAACCCTACTCTGAAGTTTACAAGGCAAGGCAGAGGTTTCTCTTTCCATCTGCAAACATGGGTATTTTCCGATTTCATTTTACCCTCTGATTTTTGTGTGATTTCTCTGAATTCCTCATTTTAATGGAGAAAAATCTGATTTTGTTTTTGTAGGTATCTCTCGTGATTCTATGCACAAAAGACGTGCAACTGGAGGAAAAAAGAAGGCCTGGAGGAAGAACCGAAAGTAAGTCCGGTTGAACCCTGATTCGGTGGTCCACCTTCAGCACCTAATTCAGCCTGCAAAGGTATTTTCTTATATCAGTTTCTTCTATTATATTAGTGCTTCAGTAATCTTCATACATTCAGTCATTAGTAGTAGAGAGAAACAAAATCGGATGATGAAGGATTCTCATCTTTCTCTCTTCAAATTCTGATGACTGATATCTTCATAGATTGTTGGTTTAGGGTTGTTATTCATTGTTATGTGTTTTCTTTATCAATATCTTCTTTTCTCCTCTTAAAAATCATTCAAATTGTTTTTTTTTTTTTGCTTTTTAAATTAATCTGATTAGAGCATTGCTAATGCAATATAGGGTAAGAACAAGAAGACTGTATCGGCTTTGGTTTTCCTACTCTTCGATACTAAGTTTGTACTAAAAATTTCTGTACACGTTCCGCCGAATTCAACAACTGATTTCAATCCTATGTAAAATTTTCAATTCAATCTAAGAAAACTCTATCTAATTTTTTATGTATCACTACCCATTTAATTTGTTTGATTTGAATTTCTCACTTAGTATTTTGTGTCATGATTCTTGCGGTTGCTTCATAAAAAATTTTAGATTTTTATTTTTCAAAGTGAGCAGCTATGAGTTGGAGATCAAGAATCTGTTACAAGGCCCCAAGTGAAGCCACGACTTTTGAATCATTAGTTCTTCATACCCAGGTTTTGATTTCTTCCAATTTAGTTTTAAATTTTTAATTAAAACTTTTCTTTGATTGGACTAATATTTTCGTGGGTTTTCACAAAATATTCAATTGATGTGTGCGGTACATCGTACATTTGCTAATTACTAAATTGGATGCATTGTTCTTCTTAACATTCAGGTTCATACATCTAACCATTCACTCATTTAATTTTCTTAATTTTGATTTCAAATAGAGCTGTAATTGTGACTAATAGAGATAATTTCACAATTATCTTAGGCATTTCTCAACATCTTTATTATCTATTGCGTTTATTTTTGATATTTCTCGCATGCATTCTTATTTTGCTTATGTGCTTTATCTTTGTTGTCTGTTTTTCGATATATTTCGTTCTCAATTTCTGTTCTGTAGGTAAAAGATGATGAATAAACATATAATACTGTAGAAGTATGGATTGGCTTGCGCAAATAGGTACTATTTGATTTTATTTTTCGTTATACTTCATCAAAGGTATTTGGTTGATGTAATTGCATTTGCTCATAAGTTCCTTTTTGTTCTTTTGTTAAATATGTTTATCTATCATATGCAATTGCAGCTTACTCAGCAGTACTGAATGTACCTAACCATGACAGTTTATGTCTTAATGGATCATGAATCACAGACCCCCGTATTCATTGGTGACACAGTGCTGCTATTGATTTAGGGAGTCCTATGAATTCTATTATTAGATGATTCATCAGCATTGTAGAAGCCCCAATCATCCTAAGCGCTCCCTCAATTAGCATGTTCTGAAATCCCTATGCAGTCTAAACTATTGAGTGTCAAATTATTATTTTAATCGTTAAGCTAACTTAAGCATAATTAGATAAAAGTTTAGAGGATGATGGGGATCATTAGTGGATCTGTTGATATGCTTCTTCTAAGCGTTCATTTACAATTTAGTATTATCTGATTTGATTCACAGATGGTTCATGGTGCTGTAACTCTTCCTCACGGAACCGGAAAGGTAGTTTTTCTCTCTAATTGGTACACACATGTGGTCCTCAGATAGAATTTTAAGAACTGATGCCACTCATAGTTATTAAATAAAACATTGTTGTATCTCAGACTGTCCGGGTAGCTGCTTTTGCCGAAGGGTCTGCTGAAGACGAAGCCAAGGAAGCAGGAGCAGATGTTGTTGGAGGAGAGGAACTTATTGAGGAAATTCGTAAAGGTATAAGACACTGCAACACATTTTGATAGCTTATGTGTTTTACATGGATTATACTACCTGCACAAATAGCTCAATTAGTCTCCTCATAAAGTCGTTCTACATAATTCTTTTCATTTATGTTTTTCATGTAATATCTGTAGACCTTAAAACTTCCACAATTAAACAGCTACTCATATATATTGACATGTGTTAAGTGCAAGTAGGGGAACCATTAACCGTACTAGCGCATATAACGCAGTTTCGAAGATGATTGGTATGTCATGTGCTTTCCTAAATGCAGGCGGGAATTGAAGAATGCGCGTGACATGGAGCAGTGTCCGGAGTGCTTTAGACACATTCACCCGATTCCAAGGTAATTTGTATGTCCTATGGCTTTGTCGACAGAATATTTATCAAGAGACTGAACACTGCAGATACATAATTTCAATATAAATTCCACATGCTGCACTTGACAATGAAGATGACCATGATGGAATGGAAACAACAACGTTTGTGGCTAAGGGAATTGTGGCAGAGCAATTGATAGGCCATACGGCGACTTGACACGAATAAGAGAGGTATTTTGTTCCAACCGTCAACGTATATTTAGTGTGTATGGATAATCTATAAACGACACTATAAAAAACCGGGTCCATAATATTCCTCTTACTGCCATGACTATTTTGTGCTGCACCTGATTTGTTACTATTTCTGCCATGAATAGGACTTTTTGTTGCTCTAAGACTGTCAAAATAACCAATGTCATAGCAAATACAGAATGACATGTGATGCACCTGTTAATAGCACTTCTTACATAAGACTTACTTATACCTTTGTTTGGACTACACGAAGATTACTTGCTGTACAGATGCCGGGTTTCCCTTACCAACACATTCAGCAATCCTGAAATACCCACAATTCAAACTCAATTGGGAGGATAAATTATAAACCACATATTATTGTTTTAAAATAAAACAGAAATTTAGGGATTTTACTATAAAGCAATGGCTCTGTTTGGGAAAATTTACATACCCTCCTGCTTCATGACCAAAAACTAGCGGAAATACCCATGCAATTTTCCAAAAATGAGCAATGGATTACAGTAAAAACTAGATAAACTAATAAATTCAAAGTAAAAAATTGGTTGTGATTTCAACCTTGGTTGTGCCTTTCAGTTATTGGGTTGAAATTGCTTCCTTAATCTTTGGTTCTTTTAAATCTATTTTTTTTTTCAAGGTTAAACAGGATGAAATTTCAACCTTGATGGTCCCTTTCTGTTATTGTGCGGAAATTGCAGAAGAGCATTTTTAAAGTTCTGATTATTCTTCTTTTTAGTTATTTCGGTAGAACACTTGCGATAAATGGCATTTGGAGCAGGCTAACGGGGTTCAGCATGTGTTCGAGGTTCTTTATTGCGTACTGCATTGTCAGATCGTGTTCCAGGTGCTGTCACCCCCATAATGAAAAGAGGGCCCAGATTTTTCAAGTTACTAGAGCTTTCTTCAAGCGATACTCCTGGGCGATCTACTTTGTTGACGACTTGATGTCAGAGGTAACCATACTAACACCTGATTACTGTAATTGCTGCGCATTAGTAACATTAAAGTCTAATTTTGCTTTGGAAATAACAGGAACACAATCCTGATGGAAACATGTATATCTTGCCTACTCCACCAACTGGCCAGCTGCAGAAAATAAGGCTATCAACTGAATCACCGGGGAAGATACCTATGACACATGGAGAGGGACAATGCGACGAGGCAATGGAGGAGGTACAAGGCGAGAATTCCATGGATGATCTTGATTAGTTTATTTGCCATCAAGGAGACGTCCTCACAACACCTGATCCTTTACAACTTTTAGACGTATCTGTTAATGTAGGGCATTAGGCCGGTAATAAATTAATAATAAAAAAAAAAAAGTGTGAGCAAGTTCCATCTATGAAACTTTGCTTTTAACAATTTGTTATCAGTATATTGGAATTACTACTACTTTTGCTGCCGTTTTATATCACTGGGAACAAAGGAAATCACTGTTATTGACATAAAAATGAACATCCAATTTCGTGATTGTTGCAAGAATTTTCTCATTCGACGTCTGATTCTCAACAACACTGGAAATATCGATTTGAGATTATTCCAAACACACTCAAGAGAGACTGATGGTTGATTAAACTAATGCGTATCAATAAAAACTTTTTCTTTTGCTAATGATTTGCTCAATTGAATTGCAAAACCAGCTCCTAAAAATGTTCAATTAAATCTCTATGGTATTTGAAACTTCATCTGCCAATTTGGTAGTAGGAGTTCAAGACTATGAAAATAAAAAGGTTCAAGATGATGATGGTTTGGAATATCAAGCAAATCATGCTCATTGGTGTCTTTATGTAGACATGTAGGTGTCATGCATTTCCCTTAGATGGTTCAGGAGGAAATAGGACGAAGAAGTCCTCTGTCTGTCCTAACGGGTATTTCGATCGATACTGTAATGTAAAATTAAAAAGATGGAAACAAATAAATAGGGTTACTAACACATCTGAAACCATTATTATTCACCTTAGCTTCCGCCTAAACTGCATGAATATTTCTAGATTTGATATGGATTTGTTACTTAACAGCAAAGTTGGAATTCTGTTTTTTTTTTTATATTCTGAAACAGACAATTCAATACCCCACATAATGCCTGAGTATCTCAGTTCGTGGTCCCAGAAAAGAAGGAAGCTTATATAGGGTCTGCCTTCTCCATAGAGGGGCTTCCCATGTGAAGACGAAATATAAACATTTTAAGTAAATTTCAAAACCTCTTATCCATGGTATTTTCATAATGGCTAAACAACTCCTGATTAATTAATATTAGTAAAACTGATTAGTTAATAGATTAGGCTAATCATAATTAATCCAAAATAATCTTATACCTAATTAAATCAAATCAAATCAAATTTTTGTCTTTTTGGTTTGGTGGGAAGAAAAAGTAGAAGAAATGAAAGAAAATATTCTAGGGTTTTTTAAAAAACTCTAGATTTTGATTCAATCAACCAGAGTAGTGAGGTATACCTCTAACTTAAACTCTTGGTTTTTTAATGACTAAAATTTGATGAAATTATGTAAACATTATGATTTTTACGCCATTTACGGTTAGGTGTTCTTCCCAACCCAACCCAACCGTAACCGTAATTTCATGGATGAACACCAAATCGTAACAATTTTACGGTTGGGTTTTCGCATAGGACCCAACCGTAACTAATCTTCAAAAAAAGATGTTTCTATCTAGGTTAGTTTACGTTTGGGTTGTGACAATCAAACCCAACCGTAAATAGTAAATTTAGTTTTAGTGCAAACACATTTACGGTTGGGATTTGACAATCAAACCCAACCGTAAATGATCATCTTCATCTCCTTTATCCCATATTTTCTATTCATAAATCAGATTTTTATTTGTTTTGGTTTGGTGGGAAGAAGAAAAAGTAGAAGAAAGAAAAGAGAGTTTTTGGTAGTTTTTTGAAAAGCTTTACATTTAGATTTACTCAACCAAAATGAGTGACTCTAGTGACAAATTTGTGGTGGATGAATCCTTATATGATAACCAAACCATATTTTACATACCCATTGATGGAGACCCAACTATGTATGATTATTTGGATGGTAGAGAGGTTTTAACTCAAAGTTGTGATGGTGAATCTCAACCAAATGGAGAAACTAGCCGTCAAAATGAAGATTCAATTGCCGAGAGTAGTCAGGTATACCTCTAACTTAAACTCTTGGTATTTTATGGCTCAAATTTGATGAAATCACGTAAAAAAGTATGATACTTTTTGTGATTCAGGGTAGATTACGGTTAGGTTTTCTTCTCGAACCTAACCGTAATCGTACTTTCATGGCGGAAAACCCAATCATAACAGTTTTACGGTTGAGTTTTTAGCACCGACCCAACCGTAACTCATTATGTGCATGGGTATTTATTGCACTAGTTACGGTTGGGTTTGACTTTGATACCAACCGTAGTTAATTAGGGATGTTTTTTTTTTTTACGGTTAGGTTCGAAGGACAACCCAACCTTAAGTTCTTTTACGGTTGGGTCCGATGCTCATAACCCAACCGTAAATATATACTTTCTAGTGTTTTGTTGCCAATGCCTTGATATTTTTTTTTTCAGCTCGAGATTGTACCTCACCCAATGTATGCTCAGCCTCCTCCAAATGATGTTCTAACTAGAGATACTACGGATCACTATTTGAATGAATTGGTAGGTTATAGATAAGTTGTTAATTCCCTTGGAAAATATTGCTAAGTTTTTTTGTTTTTTCCTAACTTTGTGTTCTTGGACCATGTAGACATGGGGAAAAAATGATGATGCAAAACAATGGGCTAGAGAACATGGCAAACTCATCATGTGTGTGATTGTTTATAACAACCAAACTAAAGACAACCGCTTTCAAATGGTTTGCGAGTGTAGTGGATTCTATACAAGTCATGCGAAGAAGGGTACCGAGTATGTAGGAAAGACAAAGAGGAAGCAAAATACTTTCACTAAGAAGAGGGGATATCCTTTCAAGCTTCAATTTCAGACCAACAACGAGAAAAAGTGGTTCTTATCTAGAGTTGTATGTGGTCGTCACAACCACCTACCACCAGAGACTTTGTTAACGCATCCTTCTGCGGAAAACGGCTCACCGAGGAAGAGAAGGTCATCTTAGACGACATGACGGAAAAGCGAATGAAACCCATTGATATCCTCGGACACTTAAATAAAATAAACCCAAAGAATGTCTCTACGTTGGAGACAATCTACAACGCCAAAGCCAAGTTGAAGAGTGAGAAATGGCAAGAAAGGGACCAAATCCAACAAATTTTGTACTTGGGGGAGAATCTCAACTACACCATATTCCATGAAGTAGATGAGAATAAAGAAATAAAGCATATTATATTGGTTCATCCCGAGTTTATGAAGTTAGCAAGGTGCTCCCATCAAGTGCTTCTAATGGATTGCACGTACAAAACTAACAAGTATGAGCTCCCGGTCTTGAATTTTATCGGCCAAACTTCTACCAAGTCCCCGTTTAGTGCTTCTCATTACTTAGACCACATTACAACCCATTAGACCATTAAACTATTACATAGACAATTGAAATTACCACCAACAAAACCATATTCCATTATAAAAGTACTAATAAATAGGTTTACGAGTGAGCAAAAAGTCTTTTAGGATGTGGTAATGAGGTAGGTATAGAAAGGGTCATATTTTCCATCTCCTCCATTCTTGAATAGATCTCTCTAAAACCTCATCTTCGGTTTCACCCCTAAGTCGTAGTTGACCAATAAGACGAACTAATGCCATAAATTCTTCTACTTGTCGGTGTATAGTGCCATATCGACAAATCAACTTGACGTGATCACAGTTTAAGGGTTGTCAGTTTCAGAACAAAAGTTTTCATAGATTGTTTGCCAATAACTCTGACTCGTTATACCACCTTGCCTTCGTTCTTCTCCTTATTTTGGATAACATAATACATAGTTGCGGCAAATACATAAATCTTCATCCAAAGTAAAATCAGGATTTTGAACCCCAGGTTGAGCCATAATCTAGTATATTAGAGTAATAGTTTTGTTGGAGATGATTGTTGTAAAAGAAGAAAGGTTTTATTTATTTTAAAAAAAATTCATGGGTTTGATATGTACTCAAAAAGAAGTGGTGTAACGGCTTTATTTTGAACAATGGGTCGTACAAGGTTCCAACGACTCTATTTTCAAACCAAAAAGCGCTTCAAAAATGAAACAAAATAATCCTGAAAAGTATTTTACGGTTGGGTTGGACTCAAAAACCCAATCGTAAAAATGTAGGGAAATAAATGCTAATATTACGGTTGGGTAGGGTACTGTGGACCCAACCGTAAACCTGTCATTAAAAATTCCCTACAGTTTTACGGTTGGGTTTTTAGGTCCCAACTCAACCGTAAATATTCATGTTACCTTATTTTTTGTATTTCCTTTCACTCCAAATTGGGGTTTAAAAATCAAATTTTTAAACTTATTCATTCTATTTTACTAGATTTAAAGTAAATAGTGTCATTCAACCAAACAAAAACCCACAAAAACGCAAACACTAGAATACTTTTTATAAGGATCCAGGAATATTTATGGTTGGGTTTTGATTCAAAAACCCAACCGTAAAACTGTCATTCTTTAAGATTCTGGCTGGTCTACGGTTGGGTATGGACTTACGACCCAACCTTAAATGAACTTGGGATACACTAATGAAATAGAAGAGTAGGCAAAGACCTTATTTTTTACATTAAAAGAAGAACTAAAGGAAATGAAATACAATAGATCATTAGATGATTACACTTAAACACTTAAGTATAATAGATGAAATCATGATAGGTACTTTGTTCCAAAATACGATAGCAATCCTCATGCATAAACGTCTCCCCATGGATAGTTTTATATTGCTCCAGAGCCATCACCCTCTGAAAAAAAAAATCAATTATAAGTTTGAATTTTTGAAAACTCTTTTTGATGAACGACTTATTAATTGACACACTTACTTTTGCCACACTAGATTCGGTGGGATGAGCTTGTTTTCTCAGTTTCATTTCATGTTTCAAGGCTTCCAATATTTCAAAAAACTCCTCAAACTTCTCTTAATGCCTCTGAACGTCCTCCGTTTTTGATTACCGTCTAATCCCACAAAAATTTGAAACAAACGCTTCCACCAAGAATCGAAATTCTGATCCACCATCCAATCTTCATTAACGGGTTTGTTATTGTCGTTATAGTACGCTCTATCGTACTCGTGCGTTGTGAACATAACCCACGATCTAACAATGGCAATATCTTTATCAGTAGTGTATGGAGTTACCATTTTTAGTGCTTCAAAGGGTCAGGTGAGAATGAGTTGGAAAGTGAAGAATGAGAATGAGAATGAAAGGATAGGGAATAATGAGAAAGTGAAAGGGAAAGGTTTCCTTTTATAGTAAAAAAAATACCCCAACGGCTAGATTTTCAAATAAAAAAGACGTTGGGTTTGTCTAATTTTTCAGATTCCCCAAAACTGATAGGTTTACGGTTGAAACCATTCCCAAAAACTGACAGATTCCCAAATACCCAATGTCAGTTTTACGGTTGGTTTTTGACCAATTTAAGATAAAAACTTTCCCATACATTCTAACTAAATTGAGATATGAATATTGTCGAAAGAAGTTATAATCCACCCACAAAAAAAAACCTAAGTTCAAAAAAACTAAAAACATCCGAATAAACGAAACAAAACACATTATAGAAATTCAAAATGATCAATCTCATTGATCTCATTAAATTCTTTCACTCCTTGTTACTCTCAACTTGGTCCTAGATGGAATATCAACCAAATTGAAGGAATTGTCAGGACCGTTCCGAGGGGTTGGAGTGTGATCAATTGATTCATGAGGAGGGGTATCGCCTTGCACATCATCGGATTCATCATGTATGTGTTCATTTACTAGGTTGCGGCTCTCTTCGGATAGTAGTCGCACCTCTTGTATCGCCTCTAATCCTCTTTAAGCTTCGCACCATCTCATTTTGGATTGATTCATGAAGCTTCCTCATTTTGGCACGCAGGATCCTTTGTTCCTTGATTGTCATCCCATCACCTCTAATTATGAATGGAGTCATCGACTCTGCCAATGCAAGTACTTTGTTTTGCTAATCACATATGAAAATAAATGTTGGTTGAGTCTTTAGTAATAAATCTTAAAAACATTAATAACATAAGTAAATTACGTACCATGAGACCATGAGCTTTGAAATATCCATTTTCCCAAAAGTCAATGAGACCATCTCCTGTGTTGTTTCCTTGACCCCTTTGAATTTAGATAATTTACAAAAGTTCAACACAAGCAATCAATCAAGATCTTTAAATTCAGAACTCTTTACGGTTGGGTTACACATACCGAACCCGACCGTAAATAATCAACAACAAGAAATAAACCTAAATAGAAGACTTTACGGTTGGGAATTGAAAATCCGACCTAACAGTAAATAATTATCAACAAAAAAATTGAACTAACCGGAATAATTTACGGTTGGCAATTAGAATCGAACCCAACCGTAAAATTCAAATTTTTCTTTGAGTGCAAAATTTTTTACGGTTGGGTTCAGAATTCATCTCCTACCTTTTTATTTACGGTTGGTTTTTTTTAATAACCCAACCGTAAAATGTAGAACAAACCAGTTACGGTTGGGTTCGAATGGAACCCAACCGTAAGTTCTTCAGAACATATATTTACGGTTGGGTTTTCCAATCAAACCCAACCGTAAATTTTTCTGTAACCCAATTTTTTTAACAAAACCATCAATCAAACAAGAAAATCAATCATTTTTGGGTTCTAAAAATAACATGGGTTTCGTTGAATACCTTGTATACACCATTTGTTGTGGTTGGGGAGTTTGATTTCCTTCACCACCGATTTGTTCTTCAATTTCTTCATTAGGTTGTTTAGTTTGATTTTGATTGTCATCACTACTACCTTCTACACCTTTAGTAGGATTCTTCATCACGAACTTTAGAGTTTAATCAACGACAAAATTTTCGAATCGCCAATTAATTGATTCGATGGAGATATTCGGTTCAAATGGAGAAAGAGTAGATATGGTGGGAGAGGGAAAAGTTTTGAATTAAATTGAAAATTTTATAAAATTTTGTTTTGTTTAGGTTTTAATTGATTGAAGGGAAAATTAAACTTTTTCATAGATAGCAGGGTAATATGGACATTTAACATAGACCTAGGATATCCCTTAATGGATTATTTGGTCACCCTGAATATAGGGGAAACCCCTCTATGGAGAAGGCAGCCCCTATGTAAGCTTACAAAAAGAAACCAAGAGAAATTGATAAAAACGTTTTGATAACCACCGTGACCCCAGTAGTAATCCCAACAAGTATCGAACCTCTTCGTAGAGCATCGACGTACAATCGCGGAAATGAAGTCGTCAACATGGGAGAACACTGCTATCTTTCCGTACATAACCGACTTTAGGCTCATCCATATATTAGAGAATAATGTCATTTCGCAACAACATTTCTGACAACGATGTATAAGCATTTCAAAAAGTCTTTTATTAATATTTTAAAAAATAGGTCTGTATTCACAATTACTATTATTGGTTCCCATCAGCGATCCAAACTAACTTTTTTTTTTCTCTTATCTCTTCTAAAAAGTGTGAGTATAACTCAAAATGGGTATGATAATCATCAATATCGACAAATAAGCTTTCAGATATACATTTACACATAAAAATTAGCCCGTGCCATTATGGGACGGGTTAAACCTTAGTGCTATTATAAGAAAGGATTTATAGAAATTTACCTTGCAGTTAACTCCGGATGATGGAATTTTATTTTTAGAAAAATTCGGGTTAGAGTTTTAGGTTTTGGAGTGAGAGAAAATGAAAAGTTTTTTTTTATATTTTATTTAATTTGGAATGTAATAAAATTAGGAAAGTTTTTTGTATTTATATTTTGATTTAAGTGTTTGGGGTAATTAATAAGTAGAAGGTATTTTAGTAATTTTTATAATAACTAAATAGACACCTCTTGTCCCACACTCTAGTTGAGAGCAAAATTTAGTAACGTAAAATAATTTCCGTAGACCCCATTTAACCAGGGTTTTATATGTGCTATAGTTAATAGATACATGTGCTACATGTAAGAGAAGCCTTAGCAAAAAGGTTCACTCAACTCCGGTATACTTATGTGGGTGGGGAAAGGACGAATAGAGGAATCAATTGAGAGATGATCATGAAGAAGCTTAACAAGAACAGTATGAAAATGTTGATGTATATATCATGCAACTGGAATGATATTTGGTTTTTATCTTGTCCGAAGCAGTACATTTTCCTGTTAAAGAAAAATTAGAGATTCAACCATGAAACTAGATTATTAGCTTGTAAGCATAAGAAGGTTTTGAAATTAGAAAGAAAAAAGGACATTCCAAGAGAACGCTCAGGAGGCCAGGACAGTTCGATTCATTTTTGAAAGAGGAATGTCCCTCTGCTTGAATGCTACATACAACATTTGGTATACACAGAAAAACAACAATTTTTATTTACAGAATGCACAAATTTTTCTGAGAGATGTTTCGGTTGGTGGTGACTAATGCACAATTTTTATTTACAAAAAATGTCATTGCCAATAAACCTTCTGAATGACCCCTCCACCAGTTCGCACTGCAAGGTGAAGCGGTTCAGAAGCCAGAGGAACACCCCATAGTAGTGCACTGCCACTGTCATTTGTAGCTTCTCCTGTAAACCACCACTGCTTGCTTTCTCTGTAACCACAATCTGAGGATAGAAAATGTTTTAACATTAGCTCATTAGGTAGTGAAATAAAGGAAAATATGCTTCAGGGTTAACTACGAAAGACTAATTTACACTTCGTAATCATCATCATGAACTAAATGATTTTGAGGTGACGAGGTCTAGGGAGGCTACGCAAAATCATTGCAGAATCCTAGGATAAAAAGAAAATTGAGCCCGGTGTTGGCCGAGGACTTCCAGTAATACTAAACAGTAACTGTGCCTTCTAGACGTTCACTTTGTTTCCTTTTCGGCAAGAATTCATTCCACGTAATGCAATGATCTACCTAATACATATGATAATCAACTAAGGAACCTTGATTGGTGATAACTTTAGAACCAAAGTAACAAAGGGCAACAACATTTATTATTTTGTTTGCAAGGTAGTACTGGTGCAAGTTAATACATATCACAACTACTGGCCACTTTATGCATACATACCTCTCCACCAATTTCCAAAACTGTTTCTTCTACAACATCACTTAGCATCTCAATGGAGCGACAAAAACCAAATATGCATAGTCTTCTACCCATATCAAGTCCCTAGAAAATGTGATACACAACAAACAAGATTAACATTTATGAATGAGCTATAATGCATCTTTAATGGAAATACAATGATGAGGCTTACGTTTGTTGCTGCAATATCAAAGAGTGCACCGAGACAAAGTCCTTGATTTGGGTCCATGTAATCACTCTCCTGAAAGTGTTCGATTTTACAAAAAGCCTTGGATCTCCCTTGCTTCTTCTGCATATAAATAAAACGAGTCATGTTTAAAAAAATAAATTAGATTGGCAAGGTTGAGAACAACACTATGAAACCATTAGTCTATGTACAACATATCAACTTGTACGAACCACTCCAACTTCCATAATCCTATGATATCAATAACGTAACATAAAAATGATCTTTAGATGGAATATTTATAACACACATATGAAGAAGAGATTCGTTTAGGAATTAAAGAGCCTCCTATTTGAACGAGCCCGTCTGTAGTAAAAAGTGTGACTCTATCCTCAGGTACCCATTGAATAGCTGCATATCCATGTGAAGCAATCAACACGAAAGTCTGAAGATAATAAGAAAAATGTATTTTGTATAAGAAAAGGAAACTCAATACAAAGGTGTTGGTGAATTCCATTAACCCCCATGTTCTCGTGACTCATGAGAATAGTACATCATAAACAAAAGCTAAGCTGGGAACTCTAATACATGAAACCCAGCCTTGATGTACTCCATATTTTCCATTAGGATCCATGATAAGATATACCATTGCTCCTAATTAAAGATTAAGAACTTTAAATTCCACAACCAACAATACAAACTTACTGCTAAGGCTATCATATCATACAAAAGTAGATCCATGCATTCAATTATCATGCTCATAAACAAGTAAAATATACTTGGCTACAATAAACGAACTGCGTTCTAAAACCTCTACATTAGAATGCATGCACCTACTTACACTTATAATTTTTGCACGAGTCCTAAAAGCTAACTTTTTGCCTAATAGTTGACCAAATCATCTTTCTTGTTTCACAATCATGTTAGTAAACAGAAACCAAAATTCACTACATTTCTCCACACAGATCGGAAACAACTTTTCCCTAAATTTGAGAATTTAACCCTAAAACAAGCACCCAATCTTGAAACGTGAAATGAAATTTAAACGAATCTTGCATTTCCGTACCCTAAACAACCAAAACAATATCATGATTCAAAAGAATCTACGAGCTTCCAATTCATAAACCCAATTGATCTCCAATTCATTGAAATTAATTATTTTTTTTGCATTCTTACAGTTGTTGTCTCCATCAGGCAAAGAAGATTCCCATGGATAAAAACCATAAGGATCATCAAATCCTTAGCACTGCACCGGATGGAACAACGAGATGATGATGGTTGAAGATGAAGAGACGATGGTGATGATGATGAGGCGAAGGAACCAAAAGATAGTTTTTTGGCGGGAGAGAAACGGTGAGACAAGGTTGAGAAAGATGGGAAAGTTGAGAAACAGAGAGCAGAAGAAGATGATTCCGCCATTACAGAGAGAAAGGGAAGAGATATTTTTTTTCTGCAATTATACTTCTGTTGAAACTTGAAAGATGAAAAGCTTGATCAAGCAAAGTTTAAGTCGTTATACGTATACGAGGGACCGGCAACTATGACTTCTTGTTCATTATTTATTACAAGAAGTTAAGAAAATGGTGATCCAGAAATGAGCTCCAAACGTGGTGGACAATGGATATGTGGCGGCAGAATGACCCCACACAACCCCGAAAATAAGGTCAGTTCGTCACCGTTGATTTCTTTCGAGTAGATCAGTGGTTGATATCCTAATCTTTAGTATCTTTAATACTTGTAGTATTAATCTAATGGATGGATAGGATGTTCTCAGGATATTAAACCTAAGAAAAACTTTTTTATGTCTTGGTCTTTTTGCGTGAGACAGTGAGAGAGGTAATTCTGTTTTATTATCATTCCATTAGATCGGTGTTTCCAAGAAAAAAAGGAGTTTTCTGTTCTGGCTGTTCGAGGCGGCAACAGTGTGCCTGCATAGTGTTACTTCGACGAGTTTTCTAATTGTCCTGATCTTTGAAAGACCAATTTCGGATCAATAGTGTTACTGCTTAAAGAAAGTATATCCCAAAGAATTAACCCGATGAAGGAATGATTCTTGTTTGAGGTGGGTTCACTGCATTGCAGTAAGGTCTCTTGATCAGCTGGTATCTCTTTTTATACTGAAGCTCCAATACCCAATGTTGCACTGCAGCGAAATGCTAATATGCGCACCTACAGAATAGTTCCTTTTCTTTGCTACCAAAAGGGTATGGCTGATCTCAGTGGTCTTTCAAGTTCCACCAACTTGGAAGGTGGATACATGGCATTACACGAATATACGCCGATTACTAGTATACACATCAGTGCTCACAAAGATTACAGATTCTACAAGGTTAACTTATGAGCAGTATGACTGTATTAGCAAATCGACAGTTATGAGCAGTATGACTGTATAAGCAATTCTGCAGTGTTTGTTAATACCATAGAGAGAAGAACCACAGAATTACTTTCAGAAACCAGTCATAGATTATTTATTTACCAGTATGTTTTAGCAAACTGTATCTATCCTATAATCGGACAACCAACAAAATAACTAATTAGCAATGCTAAATACTGAAAAGCTTCTTTTTAGAAGATGCAGAAAAATAGAAGAAAATTCAGTAAAGGTTCTTTTTTTTACTCTCATCTTCAAGTTTACTCTTTTACCATGATAACAATAAACCTAGTGAGGCATGGTAAAGCCCAGCCACACACAACAGGACCCAACTTGAACATCCTGCAACATAACAACCATGGCTTAATTTTCTCAAAGGGCAGTTCGAAAGAATGAGTCCGATATCCTAAACAACACCAATAGATGTTTCCTCTGGTGCAATATAAAATTCAACATTGTTATGTTAAGTAATCAGGATCCAAGACTGAGGTGCATTATCACACCAAAAGGACCAAATTCAGGCACCCATGTGGCTAGATCATTTATGATCGGAGCTAACGAGCTAAAAAAGTTGGGTTTCATGCCCTATTCTATGATATATTATAGAAGAGAAAACTTCCCAGTCCCCACTAAAGATATATGTGGTGCCAATGCCATGTCGTCATCAGCCACATAACATAGAACAAGTAGAATGTGGTATTTGGGTATTAACGAGGAGCTAAATTATATCAGAATTTCACATCTCTTTCAAATATGCTAACATGAGTGTAAATCAAATTAGCCAGCTCTAGTTGTTTGTATCGATGGTGTGTCTGTGCAGAGTGGCACAGGTTATACCAAGTGGAGATAGATATGCCTTGTCAATATAAAGACTCTCAGATGTACAGAAATTGAAAAGATAAAACAATGAAAATTTCCCATCTAAATTTAGGCTGACCTTTTGCTCAAGCAGCAGCAGTGGTTACACTGCCAATGCTTTTGAGGACAAAGATCTCAATCCAGTAGCCATCAGGATCCTTAATGAATGCAATCCCTTTCATTTTTCCTGCAATCAGATCAATGGATTTAAATATTTAATAAGCAAACCTCTATATCAGAAAGGTAAACCCTCAAACAATCAACAAAAGTTTAACAACAATTGACATAGATCAAATATACAACAGTGGGAGCGAAGGAAAGTCGAAAGCAGAAGATAGTGTAAGTGTGGAACAATAACGTTGCTGCCTGTTGTTTAAGTTTACTAATTCATTTGACATAACAAGTTACCGTCATCAGGTTTTTTCACAAACTCCACTCCTAGACCTCCAAATCTCTCGCATGCCTTGTATGTTTCATCAACAGTGGTACCTATATGGCCTGCAAAAATCAAGATCATGTAGTTAACATTTGACACTTTTCTATCAAAAACTAGTATTTATAAATATATCGCTAACAGGGGACCACAAATGAGAATAGAAAGTTGTAAGAAATACAATCAGGTAGTATATATTATTCACATTTTATACAAAGATAGCAAATCGATTACCATTTTGATACTTGACCTACAAGATTAACCTGATTACACCTGCTAAAGATTAGACAAAAGCATCCCTTGAGAGATGCATACCAAGTTTTAATAATCTTCCTAAACTTCTCAAGTTGTTAACCTTTTCTTTCTTATAAATTTTAATACCCGCGGTCTTAGTCGCCAACTTTTCAGAGACCAAACTACTCACATTAATAGCTTTCAGATAACAGAAACATGACCTACTTTCAGAATTACAATGTTTAACTTTAACTATGTAATCAAACATTTGAGAGATGCATACCAAAGCCACGAGGATCAGAATTCCCATTGTGGTATCCTTTAAACTCTGGATCACTTTCAGTACCCCAATTACTGTATAGGAATACAAGACTGTAAGATTATGCTCAGTGTAGTTTATCAAAATATGATAATTCTATTTTTGTCTAATATAACGGCAGAGATGAGAACGGAATCCCCTCTTACTGTGTAAGTTCAATTGTAGCCTTTTGACCAAAGGTCCACACTGTTCGTTGCGAGGGATCAGTTGGAGCCGTCTCTACTTTCTGAACCAGAAAGGCAGATAATGTTACACAATTGCAAATAGATTATATTTGCAGACAGCATTCTCATCGAAAACAATCTACCGTATTTACCTCATATCCCATAAAATACAAGCTAAACTACATTTCAGGAAATCCAATCTTTCAAGTAACCTAAAAGAATCAAGAAATTAAACAATGAAGTAAGCATTGATTCTCTCACTTACTACCCTAAGAACACTCAACAAAACAGTGAAAGAAAAGATTGACTTACGACATTCCCAACACACGAGAGTAGAAATCAAGGCTGATTTGGGATCTTTAATTCTAAACATCTGAAGCATAACCCAAATCAAAATCATCATTTCTACTGAAACATACGGTAAATTTTGCAACTAGAAATGAACGTAACATAGTGAGGGAATTTACAGTTTGTTGCATAAAGTATCCTTTAGTAGCTTCATCGGGAGTCGAACGAGGACCCGGATTGTTTGAAGGAGATTCTTTCGGCCCAGACGCCATTGATGAACAAACTGATCGAAACCTAATCAAACTCTGCAAAAATCACTTTCGGATAAACACACTAATGAAAATTATCAGTTGGATTCAAACAAACAAGAAAGAGAAAAGCAAGAAAGAGACCTTTGTTTTACGGTTAATGTAAAAAGGGGTGGAAAATAATGGGATTTTAGTGGGATATTGGAAGAGAGAAAGGCGTGGGAATGATGATGTGATTAAAGAAGAAGCCATTAAGACAACACAAGATTATAAAGAGAGATCAGAACTAACCGAATTAAAAGGGACTATCCCAATTCTTTACTCAGCTGCAGTGTGTTTCCCTGATTCCTTTAAGGAGAGATGAAAGATAATGTTGATTCTAATTTCTAGATCATAAGCCTCACAGGAAATGAGATAAAAGCCTAAAAGTAGGCCCCCGCGCAAAACCGAACCGAAATCATGAACCAAAACCGAAGTTGATCATTTTTAAGCCGAACCGAACCAAAACCCAACGGTATGGTGTCAATTTGAGGAAACCGACGGCCTTCGGTTTCGGTTTGGTTATCACCTAAAATTAGGGCTGCACAACCCCGATCCAGACCCGCCACCCAACCCGCACCCACCAGTTTTCACCGATCAGCACCCGACCCGTCGATAAACGGGACGGGTGTGGGTGACACCCTCTCTCATCCAATCCACCTTCCCAACCCGTCAAAAAAATCCTTATTTTCTAGCCCTTGGATTAGATAGTTTTGTTTAATCTGAGTCGTTGATGAAACAACCCTAAAAACACTTTCTCTCTTCGACTCATTTATTTCCCATTTTTTATTATTTCTTTCTTTCTTCTTGAGCTGTAAGAACTAGGAAAAACCGAAAAAATCACCACCACCACTGGTCCACCGCAACACCATCTTCAGATTCTTCACTTGATTCAACTACAAAACTTAAATTTAGTGATGAATCAATGAGAAACTAACTTCCAAAATCTAATCTCGAGCATCACAAACATTATGTGCATTTCAATTTCAACTGGATTTGTCTTGAAGAACCTAAAATCGATGATAACAATATGCTGGGGGAGGTTCATCTTTCCTCTCAGATTTCAATTTTTAATAGTTTGATTAGTTAACTGAATGAATAGTGTTAGGGATTTAGAGTGAGAGATATTTGTTGAGTTTTATTATATTTTCTTTGAAATGGAGATTTAGTTCATTTGTGATGTTTACACAAAATTGTATTTTTGGTTTTGATGGGTGGTGGTACAATTGTTGGCAGTGATTGGCGGTTTTGCATGGTGGTGGAAGGTTATTAGTGGAGGTGGCGTTATCAGCTGAAACACTTTAATTCTAAGGTTTACTTGAATCACGATTCCACCAGCACCACCTTATTTCTAGGGTAAAGTTAAACCCCTTCTTATCATGCAGTTTGTGAAAAATCTTATTATGTCTGTTTTGGGGTATTATTGTTGACTGGAAATCAATTGGTTTTGGTTTCATCTGTTTTGGAATTACTATGGAAGAGTGCATAATGTTATGAATTTTGTTGTTTGACTTACTAAAGGGTTCAATTTGTACCGTTGATATTTTAAATTAGGAGAAAGAAAGGCACTCGATTCTGCATCTGGGGTTCAATTTGTACTGTTGTCATTACATCTAGTTCATGTAGCTACGAAGGACATATATACATTTACTGATGCACCAATTCAAGGACATATAATCTGGAAGTTTATCTGGCTATGTTATAGTTTAATTCATAGTTGTCATTTATCAACTTGCAGACTTACTAAGGTTTGTGCTTCTTAATAGGCAGTTTCCGTATTGTCTGTACTATCCATCGCGGGAGCTTGGTGCTATTTCTTGACCCTGTTATGCATATGTAACAAGAATAGTACAATTATTGTATTCAGATTCATGACTACAACTAGAATTGAATGTATGAACACGAAAAAGGTATCCAGGTCATGTGGGATGTAATAACATGCTTACTTTCAATTTCAAACACGAGCAGTCTGGTAACGAGCAGGTTGCTACTGAACTCAGCAAATGGGTCTTCCATGAAAGGGGTCATTTTAAGGTAAGACTTTCTATCCCTTGTTGGAATTGAAAATTTATGATGCTGAAAGAAACTATATGTCAGATCTTAGATGATTATGCCTTTACCGTTCACAATTTAAATTATCTCCTGCTGATAAGTAAACTTTTACTTACAATTCAACTACTATGATTGACAACCAGATTGAACATTAGTATAACTTCCTTTTTGTCTGTAGGCGGTCAATGTTAGGCACCACAGAGTTGGGGAAACAGATGAGGCTGCAATTTATAGGATCAATGATGAAGTGGTATTTGCTTCCATCCTCTTTTTGTCTGAGAGAATATTATTTCTTGTATTATAGATAAGAAGGAACTAGTCGATATTTGGTTGCTTATTTTTTGACCCATAATTATGTTTGAAGGAGTACTCCGTCGAGATCTATGAATGGTCTGGGACAAGCTGGGTACCCTATATTGCAAATGATGTTCAACTCCAGTTTTAAAAAGGAAAGGGGTTTGAGTTAGAGACTGATGGAAGTGGATTTAGAAATTTAGCTTTTAATTGGAAATGATTTGATTTAAGTGAAATTAAACATTAATTGATATGCGTTTTTGCTTTAATTTAGTTTCAAGTTTAGTTTGATTCTTTAGATATTTAGATTTGAGTAGATAGTTTGAAAATGATGGAATTGGGAAATTTGAATTTCTTGAGATGAATTTGATCTTGACTATGAGGATTTTTTTTTTGCATTGAATCTGTGCGGGTGAATATTCCAGTTACCCGCCAACTGGCGAGTCGGGTGCAAGTGGGGCCAAACCCGACCCACCCGACCCGATGTGCAGCCCTACCTAAAACCATATCAAACCATAATAATTGTACCGAAACCCATATAATTTTACTTGTTCTTTAAGCACTGATGTTTCTACTGTTGAGCACTGAATGGATTCCAGTTTCTACAGCTTCTGCTCATATGACCAACAATCCAGCTTTAATTCATACATTTGTTATTTATTCAAGTCCTGATCATATCATGGTTGAGAATGGTAAGTTTTTCCAATCAACTACACATGATGGAAAAAAGTAAATTACCGGATTGTAGATGCAGAAAATAAATCTTAATTCCGCTATTCATCACAACTGAAGAACAAAACTTGAGCGAAAATTAAGGTTTTTTCCTCTTGTCATGCATGCATACTAAATCATCTCGAGCAACCATTTAAGTTTTGTAGATGGTGAGTTTTTGACAATGGCTAGAATTGTAAAATTGCCCTTTGCTAAGCAACAAAAATATATATGTGTGCATATTTATGCGCATATGATCAATATAGAATATTGTGTCTCTATTTATATTCCGCAAGCGAATTAAGAACACAGATTCTCTGTAAATATTTTAAACTGACCTGCAGCCTCCTTACACTCATAATATTCATGTCATATCGAACGAGTCTCAAGTCGTATAATTTCCACGGCTGAATTCTTTGAACTTTCCTCGAATGGGTATTGATGTTCTAGCAACATCCATTAAAATTGGGAATAGCTAATGCTTAAACCCTGAAATATATTATAGTTTAACGCTTCATTTGCAATGAATGCTCCTCAAATTGCTCTTTCGAGCTCAAATATGCTACTTTAGCACTTTGCTTGAATATAAGCCACAAATAATGCGCCACTCCTCTCGGATGCGCCACAATCAAGAAGCAATGCCATAAAAGACGCATTGAACCTCTAAACAAGGCTAACCCTAGCCTTTTCTCATAATAGCGCCAAGTTAGCACCAGCTATTTGGCTTAGCGCCACATTGAAACCAGTTAGCCACATTAGCGCTAAAAGTGCTAACTTTCCTGGCGCTAAACCCTAGCATCTGGGAAGCGCTAACTAACCTAAAATGGCCTTAACTAGCACATTTTTTTTGCCTAATAAGCCTTAGCCAGTGCATAACCACCTTAGCACCTCAACCCTCGCACTAAAAGTGCTAACCCTGATTCTAGCGCCAAAAACGTAACTCTCTTGGTTAGATATAGCTTGACGCATCCCCGAGTACCGAACCATCTAGCCTAATGTGTCTCGATTCCAATACATCCCTAGCGGCGAGCCTGACGCATCTCCAAGACCTATGCGTCTCTAGCAAGCGTAGCGCATCTCCTAGCTTCCTATGCGTCCAGCCCCAACGCGCCTTGGCCTAATCCACGCTCCTAGCTTCTCTAATACGCCACAAAACCTATGCGCCTCCAAGTCCGATACGTCCTTAGCTAGCTTATTGGCGTCCTAGCCCTAGCTCCTATGCGTCCCTTAGCATCAGTTTCGCTACCAGCTCCAGCGCCCTTGGCTCATATGCGTCTCTAGCCATGCCTAGCATGTCCATGAATAATGGCCATAGCTAATGCGCCCTTGGCTTAGCATAACCATACTTAATGCTAAAACCTTCGTGCTAACTATACAATTGAAGTGCTAACTTTAAACCTTCTTGATACTAGCTTTCTAGCCTTAGTATAATTGATATTTATTAGAAGTTGTGCATGTTGGTCTTACTCCTGAGACATTAGCACACTAGCCTTTTATATTTAAAGAGCTAGTACATTCTTATTTGCGCTAAGTAGCTAGTTCTAGCTTTGCTAGCTACTTCCCCCAGAAATACGCATTTCTTCTTAATATGGGTCCAACATCAAATCTCATATGAATTATGATAGGTCTCCTTGCTTAAAAATCCCTCTACAATATTTGTCCTCAATCGCATTTAAAAATTACATCTCTAGACAACCAGAGTGTCAGAAATGTTGCAATGGTCAAAGGGTCGCTAAAAATGGCATCATCTGCGTCGTCCTTACCATTCCACCAATGATCAATCCACTTCACATAGTATGCACCATTCCCCCCCTACCCTGTTGGATTTCTTCTATCTTCCTCTTCAGATCCATGATCATTTGCTTCTCTTTAGCGGAATTTTCAACATGAAGCACCCCCGAAACCGGGAGTTGCAACAACCTAAGTACATCCTCCAAAGTAATTGTTAATTCTCCCCAGGCGCATATAGAAGTATGAGTTGACCCACACCAACGTGAAGTAAAGTTTAAGAGACCTTCAACATCCTTGAAGATCTGCCGATGATTGGACATTCTTATATCATGAAATATTACAACCTCTTTCAAAACCTTGGCCAATGAAGGGGCACTCAATATTTCTTTGCACCAGCTCACCCACTTTTTCATGGGGACTTGGTGTATCTTGATATCGACAAAATAAGATACATAATCTCCTCTCTGCAAACAAAGTCTTGGAGTCTCAGAAACAACACTCCGAGGGACATCATACTTCTCATATTTGGAGATAAAATTACCAACAAAACCAGAAGGTACGACAAGGTCTTCATAGATATACTCCTGAAACCTATCATGAGAATGATGTACGCTTTCAAGGAATATAACATCAGAAGTTTCTTCTATAGATGTGCCAATATCATTATCATGTTCATTAATCATCTGTAATGCATTCAAGTTTTCCTTATATTAAAAGAGGATTGAAACCATAGTTTGCTAAAAGTTCATGGCTTTCAAAATGTATATAGTTCTAGTTAAAAAACTAGGGTTTGCAAAAAATAATAATCCATAATGCCGTTAAAAAATAGGGAAATAGAAGACGCTTACCTTCTTGGTTTGGTCATCCATAGAGTTTGCTCAAGATCAAATTCCCAACTTGTTGATGCCGTGAACTTGGAAGACAAGATCAATTCTTGTCACGCCAATAAAAGAAAAAAATAAGAAGTCACGACGAAAAAAAAGAGAGAGGAAAAAGGCATATATATAGGTGCCAACTTGAAGAGTCCTTGTCCGATTTGGAAACAAAAAAAAGTGGCGCAAAATGGCCTTCTTCTTGGCCGCGTCAATTTTTGGTCTTTCCCACCCGTGGTAGTTGATATTCCAAAGCAGGGAAAAGGGCGCTTACTATCCATAACCAAATTTCACGCTAATGGGTGCACATCTCAATATCCCAGAATCTAAGTATATCTTCCTCTACTTTTAAAATTTAAATTATGCATATATAATTATTGAAAGCATATTGTCACCATCTAATGCTTACTGAGCAATATCACTATTCCTCACTAAGTAGGGGATTTAATGTAGATGGTGAGTTTTTGATAAGGTCTAGAATTGTAAAATTGGCCTCTGCTAAGCAACAAGATTATATATGTGTGCATATTTATGCGCATATGCTCAATATATAATACTACGTCTCTATTTATATTCCGCAAGAGAATCAAGAACACATATTTCTCTAAATATTTTAAACTGGCCTTGCAACCTCCTCAATACTCATAATATTCATGCCATATCGAACGAGTCAAAAATCGCATAAATTCCAAGGCTGAATTCCTTAAACTTGCCTCGAATGTGCATTGATGTTCTAGCAACATCCATTAAACTCGAGAATAGCTAATGCTTAAACCCTGAAATATATTATAGTTAACGCTTCATTCGCAACGAATGCTCCTCAAATTACTCATTCGATCTCAAATATACTACATTAGCACTTTGCTTGAATATAAGCCACAAATAAAGCGTCACTCTTCTCGGATGCGCCACAATCAAGAAGCAATGCCATAAAAGACGTATTGAACCTCTGAACTAGGCTAACCCTAGCCTTTTTTCATAATAGCGCCAAGTTAGCACCAGCTATTTGGCTTAGCACCACATTGGCACCAGTTAGCCACATTAGCGCTAAAAGTGCTAACTTTCCTAGCGCTAAACCCTAGCATCTGGAAGCGTTAACTAACCTAAAATGGTCTTAACTAGAACATTTTAGCCTAATAAGGACTTAGCTAGTGCATAACCACCTTGGCACCTCAACCCTAGCACTAAAAGTATTAACCCTAATTCTAGCGCCAAAAGCGCTAACTCTCTTGGTTAGATATAACTTGACGCAGCCCCGAGTACCGAACCATCTAGCCTAATGCGTCTCGACTCCAATGCATCCCTAGCAGCCATCCTGACGCGTCTACAAGGCCTATGCGTCTCTAGAAAGTGTAGCTTCTTATGCATTTATCCCCAACGCGCCATGGCCGAGTACGAACTTGAAGCGCGTCTTCTAGATTCTTATGCATCCAGCCCCAATGCGCTATGACCTCCTCCACGTTCCTAGATTCTCTAATACCCCATAATGCCTATGCGCCTCCAAGTCTGATGCGTCCCTAGCTTGCTCCTTGGCGTCCTAGCCCTAGCTCTTATACGTCCCTTAGCCTCAGCGTCGCTACCAGCTCTAGCGCCCTTGGATCCTATGCGTTTCTAGCCATGCCTTACACGTCCCTAAATAACGTCCATCGCTATTGCGCCCTTGGCTTAGCATAGCCATACTTAGCGACTTAGCCACAAGTACGTTAATGTTAAAACCTTAGTGCTAACTATACAACTGAAGTGCTAACTTCAAACCTTCTTGATACTAGATTTATAGGCTTAGTATAATTAATTTTTGTTAGAAGTTGTACATATTGGTCTTACTCCTGAGACATTAGCACACTAGCCTTTTATATTAGAAGAGCTAGCACATTCTTATCTGTGCTAAGTAGCTAGTTCTAGCTTTGCTAGCTACTTCCCTCAGAAATGCGCATGTCTTCTCAATATGGGTCCAATATCAAATCTCATATGAATTATGACAGGTCTCCTTGCTTAAAAATCCCTCTACAACATTTGGCCTCAATCGCCTTTCAAAATTACAATAAGTCACTTCTGAGATGATACTTAGCCATTAAATATGCCATGTTATTTTCAAGTAAGTACATGACCATTAAATTTCCCAGACTCGACACTAATCAGTCTGACTATCAATCCAGTGAGTTGCACAACTTATGTCACTGACTTATCAAGTCATTTGACTTGACTTAATCAAAACCATAGTGTCTTATGACTCCACTATTTCCACGAGATATCAAATATAACATGGGGGGATTCTCATTGGGGTATTGGTCTGGCGGTCTACGAAAATCGTGGGTGGTGACGCAACCTCAACGAACAAGAAGGTAATAAGTAGTGGGCGGTTACAGAGTATTTTAAAGGATGGGGAGTAGTGGTCAGACAGGTCTTCCTTACTTTCCGGGCACCACCCCGTTACAGTCTCCATAATCATCACTTCTTCACCTCTCCCAAACTTTAACGACTTACGAGAAATCAATTTGTCTTCATTGAACTATAAATAGATGATTCTCATCTATTCGAAAAGAGGGCAGACAAGACACTCATTCTGGAGAAACAAAACTTACAAAATTAGCGACTCTTCTCAGAGAATCCATTTTCTACTCCATATACTATCAGACTAATATTTTCTCAACCTTCATTGCTTCCCTTCCTTAATACCTACCCAAATCCTTTCTATCTATGTAATCGAAGCAGGACGTGAAAGACCATTTTTTTGGTTTAGGCTCGTCCTGTTCAAGCTTGATCTTTTGAACCTACTTGAAAGTACGATTCTATTGTACATTTGGTTTCACCCTAAAACAAGTTATAATTTCCTTTTTCTTTGTTATTAGTTTCCATTTTTAAGCTTTAATTTTAGTTTTACGGGTTTATTTCTCCCTTTATTTAATTTTTTTCGTCTTGTCTTGTCATTTATGTTTTTATTTAATATGACTGGCTAAAGTTTCTCTGTCTCATTAGTTTCAGCAGCAACCTGGGTTTCTATTGTGGTATCCTATTTGTGTGTCTCATTTTAAGCCGTTTCACTATATAACCCCTGTCACATCCAATTACTTCTTTTGGAATCATCAAACTTTCTCTTATTTAAATTCCTTAACCTTATTTTCTTCCCTTTTGGTTAGTTATGGCTTCAACTTCAGGAGTAAAATCAATTTTTTATCAATTGGAAGACACAAATTTGAATGATAGAATTGTTATTCATGATGATTTTGATGTGCAAGAAGGGATAGATAATGGTGTTTTACCTATTTCCCATCCCTATTTTTCCTAAATCCCATCCAATCATACAAATCATTTTTTATTTAACTTCTTTTAGGTTGGGTAACAAAACTCAACCTAATATCTTATATGGGGTAACTTTCATCTTCATCCACCATCGTCTTTCTTCTTCCCTTCTCTCTCGAATCTAAACACATCAATTTCGTCAGATTAAAAAAATACTAAAAAAACCCTAAAATGGTATAAACGATAATAAATATCTACCAACCAATAGATAATGAAATTAAAGGAACAAAGGAACGGAAAACTAACATGATCCGATCAAACATTTGCAGTATTAGGAATGCGAGAGATTCATTATTTTTTTTTCTGCTACTTAATCTTGTCTTCTTGTTTATGAATCTTTGGCATCTTCAATAACCTCTCCATGACAAGTTCATACTCACATTGTTCATAGATATGACGTTCATTTTCACAATTCCATGAAAGATAAAATTCATATTGTTTGCATTTATTTAATGGGATTAAAAGATGTGCACATTGATCTTTGCAAGCTAATGGAACCTCAGCTTCAACCATCTCTTCTTGTGTGGGAAACATCTTTTTTGATGATCCTTCTACTTCCATCTCCTCTCTTTTGTTATTACTGCTTTAAATTTAAGGTTGTCACAAAAACCAAACTCTCTATTATTTTCCTTCTTTCTCGATGTTCTTGATAGAATGTGTTGTTCTTATATCAGATTGCTATATACCGAGTTGACGTGGCAAAGACAAAGTTTTTTCCCTTGAGTTGGGAATCTTTTTACTTCTGCCAGACTCAGTGTTTCTTTCTCTTCTCTTGTATGACTCGTATAGTTTAGGATTAGATTCGAGAGAGAGAGAGAGGGGGGGGGTCCGCCCGCCCAGGATGGTTGGGGATGGATGAAAGTTACTATAATAGGGTAAGTTTTGATTACCCAACCTAAAAAAAGTTAAATAAAAAATGATTTGTGTGGATTGGATGGGATTTAGAGAAAGTGGGGATGAAAAATAGGTAAAAGATAGATAATTGTTCTAATAGTATTGTAGCGAAATTTTTCTTTGAAGACACAATGTCTGTAGGGGTTGCAGAAAGGGATGCTAAATGCATCTGGAAAAATGTTCGAAATTTTGTTTTTAGCTATCATGACAAGAATATGTTCATCGTTAAATTTGCCCGGGAGGAGAATAAAAAGTTTATTTACAAGAAAAAATAATCATCCTTTGGAGGTTACCTTATCTTGATGCATCATTGGTATCCAATTGGAGATGTACCTAAGTTAAATTGGAATCAAATTGAAGTTGAATTTGAATTATGGAATCAACCTCAGGAATTTCAAACTAGAAAGTTCGTTGAAAAAATGGGAGGTTTGATTGGGATTCCTTGTGTTGTTGATCCACCTAATGGAACTGCAACTCCATATAAGAAAGTGACTATAACTGCAGAACTTACGGCTGATACCCCATGTCGAAGAGGTTAATGGTAGAAAAAATTAACTGGGAAGAGGTTAAAATCATTTTCTTCTAAATCAATCAGCCTTTAAAGTTATGTCCAAAATGCTATATTGCAAACCATAATACTAATGAATGTTTAGCCATAGCTAATAAATTATTGGGGGATTCAGCCAAACTTCACAAATTCTCCAAATCCCGTCCCAATGTTAACCCTACTATTCCTGAGCAAGTAATCCCATCTCTCCTCACCAATGCTAGTTCATCTAATGCCACTATTCAACTAGAAAATCCTAGTAATGTTATTACTTCTACTCATAGAGATTGTAGAGGAGGAAAAAGACCTAGAATATAAGAGGATCACGAAACCGAGAAGGAGGTCATTCTTATCAATAATAAGAGTATGTATACTGCGGAAACTCTCGTTTGCAATGATAAAACTAATGAGCAGGTTCTTTTCTTTTCTTTTTTTAAAATATATTTTGCTTGCATTAATTTTTTTATCTGGGTTTTGTGTGTGTTATTTCCTTCTTTAGTTTTTCCTCTTTTTAGGGTTAATCGCCTTCTGCTTTGTGATAATAATTTCGGAGCAGTTCAATTACAATTTACATCTATTTTATTTACAAACTCGTTTTGTCTAAAATCTTTTATCTCTGCTTTGTGCTTGTTTGGTCAATTTCAATTAACTGTAATCTTCACATTTCTAAAATCTGTCTAAAAAAGAAATTTAGTCTCATTCATGTTAAATATTGATGCTTTTATAGGACCTTGGATTTCAACTTGCATGTATGGGGCTATTAAGGAGAATTCAAAAAACTGAACAATGGTCAACTATTGATCATTTTGGAACTAATTTTAACCTTCCTTGAGTCTTGCTTGGAGACCTAAACACTACATTGCATGATACTGAAAAAGTAGGGGGTCAAAATCATTCCCAGAACAAACATGTTGTTTCTATTCAAACCATTAAAAAATTAGGTCTCACATATGTTGTTTGGTTTGGAGATCCATTTACTTGGTCTAACCATCACCAAGGAGACTCATTAGTTAGAGTTCATCTAGATAGAGCTTTAGCTAATTCTAGCTGGCATGGACATTTCCCTTCTGATCAATTACATAATTTGTTACCTTTTGGTTCAGACCATGCCCCAGTATTACTAGACTCTAATCCTATTGAGAGACCTTTTAGGATGTTTGAGTATTTGTTTGGTCATACTGATTGCAAAAATATAATAAGGAATTCTTGGAATACTAAATTTGTTTTACAATCAGATAGCATACAAACTAAAGCTATTACTCAGCATGCTTTAACTACTTGGAGTCAAATTTCTTTTGGTAGCACAACATCAAATAAATAAATCAAGTCAAAATTACTTTTTATGTCTAGAAATGATGATAGGGATGAATTGACACCTAAATATAAACATTTGACAGTTGAGCTAGCCCACCTATATGATGTTCATAATCAGCATCTTAGACAGATTTCTAGAGATAATTATTTTACTTATGGGATAGGAATACTAAATATTTTCATGCTAGGGCAAATTTTAGAAGAAGAAGAAATCATATAGCTTCACTTCAAAATGACTTAGGTATTTGGAGTAAAGAAAAAGACCAACTTGAAAGCTTGTTGGCTTCTTATTTCTTGCATATTTCTTTTACTTCTCATCCCAATAAAGATGCAGACCTGCTGGATCTAATTTCTCCTTGTATAATAGATTTTGATAATGAATGTCTTCTTAAAATACCTGATGTTGAGGAAATCAAAACCACTATAACCTAAATGCCTTCTTGGAAAGCACATGGACCTGATGGGTTTCAAATTGGCTTTTATAAACAAAATTGGGATCTAGTAGAATGACATTATTTTTTTAGTTCAGAATTTCTTTAGAACACAACAATTAAATCCTGAAATCAATTATACTTTTTAGACATTGATTCCTAAGGTAGAATTTCCTTCTAACCCTTCTGAATTTCGACCAATTAGTTTATGTAACTCTACTTATAAGATTATATCTAAGCTTATAGTCAATAGAATGAAGCCATTAATCTCTAAGTTAATTTCTCCTTATCAATCAGCATTTGTCCCAGGTAGAAGTATACATGATAAAATTGTTATTGCCCATACTATGAAAAGAAAAAAGAACAGATTTGGAGCTATAGCTGTTAAATTAGATATGTCCAAAACATTCGATCGTACTGAATGGAGTTTTATTTTATGATATTCTGATGCAACTAGGTTTTTATAAACAATGGTGTGACATGATTTTACAATACATCAGTACAACTTCAATTTCATTGTTGTTAAATGGTTCTCTATGTCAACATTTTAAGCCTTCTCGTGGGTTAAGACACGGTGATAGTTTGTCTCTATATTTATTCATTCTTTGCATTGATGCTTTATCTAGGTTGATTTCTCATGATAAATCTAATAAGCTTATTCATGGAGTTAAACCAGATCTGTCTGGGACTTCCATCTCACACTTATTTTTTTTTCTGATGATGTGCTTTTGTTCTTTAAAGATAAACCATCTGAACTTAAGTATGCTCAAGATATTATCTTGAGATTTAGCAGAGTCTCAGGGAAGGTTATAAACCCTCTTAAAAATGTTGTTTCTTTCAGTAAAAACATTCTTGGAAGTAGGAAAACTGATCTAGCAAATATGCTGCAAATAAAGCCCATGAAACTAACTGACAAATACCTAGCGGTCCCTTTGTTTTTGAATAGATCTAAGACTCTGTGTTTCAGCCTTTCATCATCAGATGGAACATAAGCTTGATGGTTGAAAACAAAAGCTTATTCCTCAGGATGGTAGAGCAATCCAAATCCAAGCAGTATTGAATTCTGTAGCTATGTACCAAATAACTTGTTTTCTTCTTCCTAATTATATTATAAAACAACTTGATACTTTGCAGCGTAAATACTGGTGATTAGTTAAATACCCCGATACTTTATGTGCCAAAGTTCTTAAATCTAAATATTTCCCTAAGCATTGCCCCGTAAATCATATCTCTAGGAAAAGGGGTGCATGGATATGGAAAAGAGTCACTCAAGGGTTAGAAATAGTTAGAAAATATCATAGATGAGAGGTAGTAATAGGGGAAAATGTTATTATTTGGAAAGACAAGTGGTTTGAAATGGGATCATAAGAATTGATTAGGCCTACTGACCATAAACTGCAAGATTATAATCAAGTTTCTCAACTAATAAATCCTTATTCCAATGAGTGAGAGGAGTCTGCCTTAGCTGAATTTTTAACTACTGAAAAAATCAGCAAGATAGTAAAAATAAGACTTCATTCTTCTGGTTCTGACTGTATAAGATGGTCATTGAAAAATTCAGGTGAATTTTCCACAAAATCAGTTTATAAGTTACTGATTCAGAATCAATGCTCGGCTACAGATCAACAACAAAAGCAATGGTTGAGATTATGGCATATGGAGACTCTTCCTAAGTTTAAATGATTTGTTTGGAAATGCATTCATAATATCCTGTCTCTCAAAACTTTCTTAATCAAATATGTTATTGTTACTAATGATAGTTTTCCATTATGTAGTGTGGATGTAACACCCGTAATTTTTGCATGAAGCTTACTCAAAGACGCGTCATGGCCTGGGTTGAAGCTTCATCCTAAGCTTATAAAGCTTACCCAGATATGCATTTGGATGCGGATGCCTTGACCTCGAATTATAGTGTTAAGGCCCTATTATGCGTGATGCGTATTCGAGGAGGCATCATAGTGCTAAGGCACTATTATGCCGTGATGCATGATTCAATGCATCACCGAGCCGAAGTTG
>JAJJMC010017880.1:318460-432378 GCA_023531435.1 Papaver californicum | reverse complement strand
CTATTATGCCGTGATGCATGATTCAATGCATCACCGAGCCGAAGTTGGGTAATTGAGAGCATCATAGAGCTAAGACACTATTATGCCGTGATGCATGATTCAATGCATCACCGAGCCAATGTAGTTATTCAATGAACGCATCATAGTGCTAAGGCACTATTATGTCGTGATATATTGTCGAGAATGCATCACCGAGCCAATCATGCATCACCATGATGCATCAGCGTGTTTAACTGTAGCTTAACCGAGAATGTTTCGATTGGCTTTGGCAAGAAATCTTCATTTCGGCCTTGCAGTCGATGGATGACCTCTACCTTTCTTATTTTTATTTGTTGAAATGCAAATAGAACATATATAGGGAGGAGGTGTAGGTTGAATGTGCATGTGCGGTAATGCACATATACCTATGCGATGTAGCCTATACGTTAGAGCACACTTGATGCATGAGCATTAATATGTTGTATCTTAACCGAGAATGTTTCGATTGGCTTTGGCAATAAATCTTCATTTCGGCCTTGCAGTCGATGGATGACCTCTACCTTTCTTATTTTTATTTATAAAAATGCAAATAGAACATATATAGGGAGGAGGTGTTGGTTGAATGTGCATGAGCGGTAATGCACATCTAGCTATATGATGTAGCCTATACGTTGGAGCATACTTGATGCGTGAGCATCAATATGTTGTAGCTTAACCGAGAATGTTTCGATTAGCTTTGGAAAGAAATCTTCATTTCCGCCTTGCAGTTGATGGATGACCTCTACATTTCTTATTTTTATTTGTAGAAATGCAAATAGAACATATATAGGGAGGAGGTGTTGGTTGAATGTGCATGAGCGGTAATGCACATCTAGCTATTTGATGTAGCCTATACATTGGAGCATACTTGATGCTCATGCATCAATATGTTGTAGCTTAACCGAGAATGTTTCGATTGGCTTTGGCAAGAAATCTTCATTTCGGCCTTGCAGTCGATGGATAACCTCTACCTTTCTTATTTTTATTTGTAAAAATGCAAATAGAACATATATATGGAGGAGGTGTTGGTTGAATGTGCATAAGCGGTAATGCACATCTAGCTATGCGATGTAGCCTATACGTTGGAGCATACTTAATGCGTGAGCATCAATATGTTGTAGCTTAACCGAGAATGTTTCGATTGGCTTTGGCAAGAAATCTTCATTTCGGCCTTGCAGTCGATGGATGACCTCTACCTTTCTTATTTTTATTTGTAGAAATGCAAATAGAACATATATAGGGAGGAGGTGTTGGTTGAATGTGCATGAGCGGTAATGCACATCTAGCTATGCGATGTAGCCTATACGTTGGAGCATACTTGATGCGTGAGCATCAATATGTTGTAGCTTAACCGAGAATGTTTCGATTGGCTTTGGAAAGAAATCTTCATTTCGGCCTTGCAGTCGATGGATGACCTCTACCTTTCTTATTTTTATTTGTAGAAATGCAAATAGAACATATATATGGAGGAGGTGTTGGTTGAATGTGCATGAGCGGTAATGCACATCTAGCTATGGATGTAGCCTATACGTTGGAGCATACTTGATGCGTGAGTATCAATATGTTGTAGCTTAACCAAGAATGTTTCGATTGGCTTTGGCAAGAAACTTCATTTCGTCCTTGCAGTCGATGGATGACCTCTACCTTTTTTTTTTTTTTGTGGAAATGCAAATAGAACATATATAGGGAGGAGGTGTTGGTTGAATGTGCATGAGCGGTAATGCACATCTAACTATGCGATGTAGCCTATACGTTGGACATACTTGATACGTGAGCATCAATATCTTGTAGCTGAACGAAGAATGTTTCGATTGGCTTTGGCAAGAAATTTCCATTTCGGCCTTGCAGTCGATGAATGACCCTTACCTTTCTAATATTTGTTTGTGGAAATGCGAATAAAATATATATAGGGATAGAGCTTTATTGGAATGTGCATGAACGGTAATGCACATATAGATATGCGAAGTGGCCAATATGTTGGAGCATACTTGATGCATAAACATCAATATGCTTATAGCTTAACCGATGAAGCTTGAATGTGCATGAGGGGTAATGCACATGTAGATATGCGAAGTAGCCTATACGTTGGAGCATACTTGATGCATAAGCATCAATATGCTGGTAGCTTACCCGATGAAGCTTGAATTATGCGAAAGCATCTTTCGATCGTGTTACGTACTTGATAATGCATATTTGCATAATAAATAACGATAGTTATGCACAAGCTAGTGCATACCTTGCGAAAGTCCTTCAGCCTATACAGACTAGGATTTGCTTGGACTTTGGCCTTGCAAAGAAGTTGGAATCGGTGTTGGCTTTGCCTTAATAAGCTTAAGTTGCTTGTCCCTTTCGAATTGACCCTTTGATGAACTACGGTCATGCTTGATCCCATCAAGGTACGGGTTGGGTACGTAGGCAGCCGCAATGCAATGCATTGAGGTGCAACACCTTGTCGCTCATATCATCTAATTTGAGAGATGATTGCGACATTATGGTAACTCATATCATCTGGCTCGGCAATTCTAAGCAAGAGATGATTGTTGCCACACTTGATGAGGTAGTTGCAATTTCATTTGATGGATTGTTCATACTTCCTTGGAACCGTCGCGGCATGGAATGGCATGTGCCTGGATGTTGCACTCTTGGAAAGAACAAGATAAGTGCAGGCTCCAGCGCATGGTCGAAGTAAAATTGATGAAGCGAATGGTCCAAGGCATGAGTTAGGCCTGGAAAATAAAGCGAAATTATGTGATGCTTGCCAAAGGCATCCCCATTAGCTTGTATAGCCTTCAACCCTTAGTATAATGAGGTAAGTTGGAATCGTATGCTAGTCAAATGCATTCACCATGGGCTTTAATGGCCTTGCACCCTTTGTAGGACAAGGGTGTATTGGAACGATATGGAGACTATGGTTTGAGTACCATGCTTGCAAAGCATGTTTGGAAAGGCAAATATGCCTGGAACGGTATAAACGTAGCTTGAGTGATGTGGGAACTACGTTTCGAGTATAATGCTTACAAGGTAGGCTTGGAAAGAAAAAATTTACCTGCACTTTCCAGCGAGAAGTTAGGCTTTAAGGTCGGGTCACACTCTTTTAAATCACGCATCGGGGAGTTCTGGCCTGTCCAGCGCAGCGCGCCAGAGGCGGAATTTTTCGGTCCATGACAATGGAGAAGGAGTCTTTTGATCACTTATTTTTTCATTGTAGTTTTGCTAGATCAATTTGATTTACTCTTTATTGTTGCTAAAGCCTTGGTTATCATTCCTAGATTCTCTTCTCTGAGAGACTGGATTCTAAGTTGGTTGGATGTGAAATTAAGCCCCTCTTTATTCCAAATACAGAATTTGTATGTCTATGTTGTGTGGCAGATTTGGATAGCTCGTTGTGGTGCTAGCTTTGAAAACAGAAAGCAATATCTTATTATTACAATTAAAAAAATTCAAATCCAATTAGAAACTCAGTTGCAGACACAACATTTATATAAAAGACTTAAAGATCATTCATTTTCTATTTCTTGTAATAATATCAAGCACAAGTTTACATAAGCATTTTTCCATCAAAGTCAGGATAATAATATTATGTATGTGGATGTTTCCTTGGGGAAACATTCTTCTTTTGAAGGATGTGGAATTGTCTTCTTTCAACCAAATGACAGCTTTGGAGGAGCAAGATGTTGGACTACCACTGCAAATTCAGTAATAGAGGCAGAAGCTCGGGCTCTTATACTTGCAATTGAGTGGCCTCAAGAAAAACATTTTCAGCACATCACTTTTATCTCGTATAATCTTTCCATGGTCAATGCAGTAAATGGAGATCCTTCTTCGATTAACTGGACCTTAAATTCCTACATCTAGAACTGTAAAAACGGAGTTAGTTTATTTAGTAAGTCAACTTGTAAATATGTTAATAGAAAATTTAGTGGGGCTGATGATACCTTAGCCAAACTAGCTAGAAAGCCAAAGTTTAGTAATGTGTGGGAGTCTGATCCCCTGTTTGTATCTGTTATTTTTTTTTCCTTTCTGTAACTTTTAAGTTCCTATAATATAAGGTTGTTTAAAAAAATGATTTACACCACAATTACACCATCATCTTTTCATCTCCTCTTCACCTCTTCATTTCCCCCACTACTTTGTAACCACCACCACTAGTAGTAATGAGTGCATGCCCCTTAATTTTATGGTAACTTCTTATCTTTTTGTCCGTATAAATAGAGAGTATTTCCTTTTTAATGTGATATCCTAATAAGAATTATTCTTCTTCTTCTTCTTCTTCTTTATTTTTATATGTTTTTTAGTTTACAACACGTTATCATGTACATAACTCTAATCACTAAGTATTTTTTTAATGTATTGATCTTCTTATTATTTTATTTGTAGAACTAAACCTTTTTTTAATTAGGTTTAACTTTCTTATGTACGTTCAAGAGTACATGAGATCAGATAAAAACATATATTTACTTATATTATTAGTTTAGCTCTGTAAATCAGTTGGTTGCACCAAACAACAATTGGTGTTATAAAGAGTTTCTCGTGTTTGCGATTCTAACTACCCATTTATCTTTGTATTTTATTTATTAAAATTTTTTTTTTTGCTTCACCACTGTTTGTATTTACCGCCACCACCTCCACAGTCAATTGATTCTTTTTATAACAAAACTAAACTTGACTAAACCTTTTGTCAACTAGTACCTCGTATTTGTTTACTTTGAGATTCATAACAAACATTTGAAAGTTATTTTGTTGGCTTAATATATTATCATATCTATTATTTTTTTATTGATATATAATAAATTTTGATTTATTTTTTTTCCTTAAACCCTTATATACAGAATTGAACGAGCATAAGACGCTAGTACTATGAATGAGTGACGGTGGCGAAACAACTTACAAGTACATATTATGTCTCGCTATACATTACAATTTTATTGACTTTTATTCACCCATTATATTGCTTTACATATTATTTGATCGATATTATTTTCTTTTCATTATATATGCGACGAGTCATCAATTTTAACAATTAAGATTGATTTTTGTTTTTTTCTCTAATCTTTTTCATAGAAAGGAAAAATAAATAAAAATAAAATCCATTGAAATATGATTTACATTTTCAGTTTTTATTCCCCTAACGAAACTGTAATCACCAAAAAAATTGGTGTTATCACGATTTGATTATTTTTACGGTACCTAATCACGTGCATGGTTGAAAAATCTACGACCAATTAAATTTGGTGTCTTTATCCCTTAAACAAGGATCATGTGATTTACCTATATGGTTTCTAAATATATTTTTTTCAAGAAACCATTCGTCAACCACAAAGTGGATTTTCTCTATGCGATGACCAAAACGACAATTTTTTTTCTTGTTGATTCGATTGTGATAAATCGTATAAAACTAATTTGTGGTTTCTCCATCGTTTCTATAAGATGAGAGATAAATTAGATTGATATATTTTTTCACGTTGTCAATATGGTATGATTATTTTTGTCCATTCTAAAAGAATGACACATATTAAAGGTACAAGAAACCTTTACCATCAAATATGGTTTTATCTAATAATAAACCACTAGTTTCTATTCCTTCGAAGAAACTGTTTATTAACCACTAAGTGGATATTTCTCTACAAAGAATAACGATAATGATTTCTTTATTTTTCTTAAAAATAAACATATAATCCAACTAGATTTGTTTTTTCCCTATCGATCATAAAGGGATAAATATTGTTATTATGGTATATATTTCTCAATTGCAAACACCAATGAATTATTGTATTCCTGAGGGATATTGAGCAATTTTTATTTTTTCCTCGTCGTTATAATCTCCAAAATTAGGACATAAAAGATCAATGAGTGCACACCAGGCTTGTTAGCCAATATCATTAATCCTTGTAGTGACCATATTGATCTTGATTTAATTTCTTTTGAATAAAGAAAGTGTTCATAACTTCATTTTAAATCATTATGTCATTGTCCCTAGAGGTCTTTGCATATTTTCAATGCTTTTGGTTTTAATATATTAATTATTTTTGTAAAAATAATCCATGGTTGATGGTAAGTATGTGTGTCTATTAAGACTGCATTTTGTTTTTTATGTCGAAATACATAATTCATAATGAGTATATGTCTATAATTAATCGGATAATGCTTTACGAAAGTTGAAGTTTTCGTATATGGATGAAAAAAATTTCCATCATGATCAGGGGGAGAGTATACACTACTAGAAGATATTGGGGTTAATTAACTTATAACTTATAACAATCTCTCTCCCAGCATGATCAAATTGAAAAAGTTTGTCACTAATAATAGGTGTGAAATATCTAATTTTTCTTTTATATAAGCGTTCGCCTCTTGAAAGGCAAATCCAATCACATATAGCAACAAGTAGTTTTTTAGAATAAGCTACAGGTAGTGCTCCAATTGAGACTACCAAAACATGATTCATATTCTTAAAATTAATAACTCTTCACTTGATGATGATGAGATTATAACGCCTGTAGGCGCTGGTACCAGTAATTCTGTTAATTTTTTTTAAGATATGCATACACTTGAGAATTGTGTTGGATCGTGGTAAGCTAAAATAATTGTCGAATATTGGTTTACAATAGCTACTGAAATAATAAAAGATGGTGGTTGTTAACCCCTCTGCAGAGTGATATCGACATATGTGATTGGTAGGCACAAAATCCAAATTATGTTGGATTGAAATCTCTTGAGTAACACAATATTTGGATCCAAGACTTAACACCTTTAACGTGCAAGCCTGAATTCTAAAAATTACAGGTTGGTGTAGTCGTCATGCGTTATATGAGAAATATGATCGTCTAAAAAATGATTTGAGGGTTTCATTTTTTCTAAAACCCTAGTGATAGACACATTTTTGTGTCCGATTTAGTCTCAATTTTATATGTTGTTGGTATTTAATTTTTGTACTCATTATGGTTTTTATTGCTTTTTAGGTATTTTTGGAGAAATGTTAAAGGCACCCTCAACTTGGATTAAGGCACCCATTTTCTGGATCAGGGAAGCCACACCCAGGATTTTGAATCGTATTTTGGCGGGAAGAAAATTCTTCTTCACCCAAACAGCGTAAATAGGAAACCATCGGCTTTTGGAAATCATGTTTTTTTGGAAATTTTCTCTTGGTTTGGAAAGCAGAATTAAATTGGGTAATAAGAAGGAAGAAGAGAAAGATTTAAACAACATTCTCTTGATAGAATCAAACCAACAGAGAAAGGGAAGAAAATTCTATTTTTAGAATTTGTTTCGGTGATTTCTAAAAAGAATTATAAGGAAGTTTTAATGTGATTTAAGGCTTGGGATGGTATAAATAGAGGGGAAGATCAATTGGGTTGAGGAGAGAATTGATCGGGAAGCTTAGAATAGGTTGGAATCAGCGGAAAAAAAGTGAACAGAAGAACACATTTTTGCTGCTGTTCAAACGGAGAAGAAGAACATAATACACGGTAGAACTGTCGTTCATTAACGAACATAACAGTCGTTCATTAACGCAGTCCGTCTTTCTTTCCATTATTTCAAAATACCTTTTGTTACGGCTGAAGTGTTTCCCGCAACACTTATAAGCGTATCTAATCGACTGTTACACCATTATTCAACCTTGTAATCAATATTTTGAGCAATGAAAAGATTATTTGAGCAAGTTTTCTCCACCATGAGCTAAGTTTCTTTACTGGGATGATGGAGGAGGTTTTTCTCTCAATTTTATGTGGTAAGTCTATTTTATTTAATTTATTTATAATTCTTTATCTATTAAATTGCATAGTTTCAAAATAGAAAAAACGGTTTTCATTCAGTAGTGGTGTTTTTGTTTGATGGAGCATGCTGGGTTGACGACCATTGATGATCCATGCTTATGATTTACCTCTACTTGTTTGCATAAAAACCTATTTTGGCAATATCTGAGCTTAGTATTTAAAAAGAATTACATGATTAATCACATAGTTGTGGGAAATAACTGAATCCTGATTCCTGGTTTTCTCCATATTTTCTAAAAACATCTTTAGTTTATTTTGCTTTGTTTTTATTATTTCTAAAATCATTACCTTCACAAGTTCGAGAATCGAACACTCTTTTTACCACTATTCTAAAACACATCACCTAGGATTGGTTCAATAACATTTTGTTCACCTTGTATGATGCATTTGGCGTGGTAGTCCTTGAAGGACTTTATTGTATTTATACAAGAAATGTGGTTGAAGAACATATACAATTTTATAATCTATGGAAGATTCAAATATACTCAGGAAGCCACATGACTCGATTATGTCAGGTTTAACAATCCCTTATGTGTTTTTAGAAATATGGTATAAAGTCAAAAATCCGGATTAGTTGATGATATCAACTTTATAGGTCTCTTGAAGAGTCCTTAAAAACTTTAAAATCCATGCTTAGCAGCATATATTCTACAATTTCTTGATTTACGCAATTAAGAATTATGCTAGCATAAAGCTTTTGTATTAACTAGACTATAAATTTTGTTTTGATGCTTATTTTCTAAACTCATATAATTGAGTTAGCATCCACAAAGACGTCAAAAGGTGTACTTTTTTCCCTTCGTTTCAGGTTTTGTCCCATGTGGTTTTCCTGACAAGGTTTTAACGAGGCAACATCTCGCTGACGTTGAATTTTCATTCAAAATGTTGATATTGTGCTCTTTTTCCTTCGTCCAGATTTTTCCCATCGGGTTTTACTGACAAGGTTTTAGTGAAGCAATTTAATTCGACATTGTGGTTATCCAAGGAGGAGTTGTATATTTTCATCTATTTAGTGGATCCCACATTTGATTAGACTAAATCAACATAACCACCTCCGACGATTTTGGATTCCTTCTGGACCACATAAGGTTTAATCAAAAATACTGTTTTTGTTTGCTCATGTGTGGTAATGTATTCGTATCTTGGCACTTTGATGAAGAAACTACATCAACTACTTATGCAAATAATCTCCGAGAACAATCCAAGACACAAGTCCTCAATGTACTTAAAGAAGCATGAAGACTCGAGAACACTACTACTAGAAAACTAACACAAAAGAAGACTTCATCAACTAGTAATTTTCTACATTCAAGAAACTCGTTCATCGAAATTGAGAAGTCTCGACTCAAACATTTGCAAATCAAGATTTAACTGAAGTACTTATCAGGGGGAACATCATAGTAAAAGGTATTTTACTAGACAATCACGTTGTACTCTTTTTCCTTTGTCAATGTTTTGTCCCACTGGGTTTTCCTTGTCAAGGTTTTAACGAGGCATCATATGCGTGTCCAATACTACTCTATATGTTTTGTACTCTTTTTCCTTCGCCTAGGTTTTTCACTTAGAGTTTTCCTAGCAAGGTTTTAATGAGGCAATGTTAGTAGTGTGGTGTCATCCAAGGGGGAGAGTTATGAAATAACATTTGGTGGATTTATACCATACTTACACCATCATCTTTGCATCTCCTCTTCACCTCTTCGTTTCCCCCACTACTTTGTAACCACCACCACTAGTAGTAATGGGTTCATGCCCCTTAATTCTATGGTAAATGCTCATCTTCTTCTTCGTATAAATAGAGAGTATTTCCTTTGTAATGTGATATCCTAATAGGAATTCTTCTTCTTCTTCTTCTTATTCTTTATTTTTATGTTTTCTTTAGTTTACAACAACATGATTATTTATGTTGAAAAATGTGTAGTTAGTTCCTAGTTTATGCAAGATTCTTATTTGTTTGTCTCAATTTACAAAAGACAATAACATTTCAATTTATTTGTTTGATTGATGATATAATAATAACGATATCAACATTAATGAAGTAGTAGTAGAAGGGCCAGTAAGAAACAACATGTATCCAGTCTATATGGCTCCAATTTTTTCTTTTTCTTTTACTCTTGTTGCTCGTTATTTATGACATTCCAAGCTTGCGCATCCATCTAATTAGATCATAAGTAAGTTATCAACTTTATTCTCTATTAAACTCTCTTTAAAATATTTTGATTCATTCTGGGTGGATGGTTTTAGGTATTACATTTTTGGATGGATAGTTTTAGGTATTACATATTATTTATTGATGATAAAAATTATATCGATATAATTAGATTTATCCAATGACAGGTAAAACAAATTCTCTCAAATGTTTCCAACATTTTAAAACTACTAATGATTTTTTTTTTAAACATATATGTTGTTTCCTTTCAAATGTGATGAGGCTTATAAACTCACTAAAATTCCCTATCTATCTTTTCTTGATGCTAGTGGCATTTCTCTAAAAAAAAATTGTCCTCACACTCAAGCTCAAAATGGTTTTGCTGAATGTAAGCATCGACACATTAGTGAGATAGGAAACACTTGAGGTTTTCAATCTTCTCTACCTTCTCATTTATGGTTTGATTCCTTTTTAACTGCCACCTTTCTCATGAATTGAACACCATATAAGGTTATCAACTTCAAGTCACCTTTTCAAATGTTGTTTGATGAGATTCCAGATTATGACTTGCCAATTTTTTTTGGATGTAGTTGCTATCCAAACCTTACAGCTTATATAAGACTAACAAACTTTTTCCGAAATCTACTAGATGTGTGTGTTTTGGGTTATAGTCCTCTTTATAGAGACTATAAATGTTTTGATCCTACTACCAATCTAGAAATGTAAATTTTAATGAAGTTGAATTTATTTTTTCTTCAGAGTCTGACTCAGTCTCTTCTCTTGGATCATCTTCTCAATTAGTTAATTTGGAAATTAGCACTTGTCATGCATCCTCTTTATCTCCTCCGACACTTCAACTGCTCTCATCTGACAATCCTTCGTCTTTGGTTCCTCTTACTGAGTCCCATCCTATTTACCACCTTCTGCTCCTATACCTACTAGAACTATTGCTACTAGATCATTTAGTGGTATTTAAAACCCAAATCTTTACTTCTAGATTTCATATCTCATGCTACTATTTTACATCTTTTACCAATAATATTTTCTACTCTTTTCACTACTTAAGTTGAGCCTAATACTTATAAGTATGCTTCTAAAGATGAGAAATATTTTACTTTTATGACAAAAGAGTATGAGGCCTTAATGGGTAATGGTACATGGGTGTAAGTTGAATTTGTTGAAAGTATGAATGTGTAGGGCAGTAAATAGGCTTATAAGATTAAGTACAAATTTGATGGTTCTATGGAGATGTATAAAGCCAAATTGGTTGCTCAGGGATGGGATAAAAATATGCAAAAAAATTCAGTCCAGTGGTGAAGACAACAACAATCAGATGTGTGTTAACTATTATAGTGTCTGGAGATTGGGATATCAGGCAATTGGATGTTTCTAATGCCTTTCTTCGTGGTTATCTCAATGAGGGTATCTAAATACGACAACCTAAAGGTTTTGAAGATCATCCTAAGATAAAATTCGTATGCCATCTCAAAAAATTCTTGTATGGCCTCAAACAAACTCCAAGAGCTTGATTTAAAAAATACAGTGGATTTCTAACTTTGAATGGTTTCATTAAATCTGGTTGTGATCATTCAATATTCATTTATAACTCTGGTGAGAAAGCTCTTATTCCGCTTCTATATGTAGATGACATCATTTTGACAAGTTCTTCGTCTTCTCTTATTATTTCTTTTATTAATGTTTTTGGAAAGGATTTTCCTATGAAAGACTTGGGGACATTGCACTGTTTTTGGGTATTGAATGTTTGAGATCCTATACTGATAATATTTTGACTCAAAAGAAATATGCACTGCAACTTCTGGAAAAAAAAAAGTTGAATTGTAGTTCCGCTTCTACTCTTGTTAGTCAGGGTCCAAGTCTTTATTTGCATAGTGGTGATCCTCTTGATGATGCTAGCTTCTACATAAATATTATGGGTGGATTTCAGTATTTGACATTTACTTGACCTGATTTAAGCTTTTTTGTCAATTATGTATGCCAATTTATGCATGCACCTACAACCTCTTATCTGCAGCTTGTAAAGAGGATACCGAGGTATCTAAAAGGTAGCATTGGCTCTGGTATTACCTTGTCATCTTGTAAATATGATACTCTCACTTTTTATTGTGATTCTGACTAGGCAGGTTTCCCTGACACAAGAAGATCAACCAGTGGATATGATATTTTCTTAGGTAATTCTCTTATTTCATGGTCCCCCAAAAAGCAACCAACCATTTCAAGATCTATTGCTGAGAAAAAATACAAGTCTTTGGCAGTTACAAGTTCTGAAATTTTATGGATTTTCTATTTATCGAAGGAGCTGTACAATCCTCTCTCCAGGCATGCTATTATGCTAAGTGACAATGTCAATGCTAATAGTTTAGCAACAAATCCCGTGTTTCATGCTCGTACCAAACATGTTGAGATTGATTTCCATTGTATTAGGGAATTAATTGAGTCTGATTTCCTTTTTTTGGCTTATGTACCATCTGTTCACCATTTGGCAGATATTTTTACAAATGGTTTGAGTTTTAATTTGTTTAGATGTTGTATATTGAAACTGGTGCATTTTCAAAATCATCAATTTGAGGGGGAGCGAGTATTAGATAAACTTAGTGTAAACTGAGTGTAAGTTTCTTTTATCCTTTATTAGCATGATCCAATGATCTATAAATAGTGGATTTCTAGGATGTGTCTTGTAACACTTCACATGCTTGTAATACAACTCTGATTTGTTCCTACATAAACAATGTAAATACAAGGTAACCAACCTTTAAATTTAAAAAACATCATTCCAGACAAAACTTTAAACGAGTTATTTGGCATCCAAATTTTCCAAAACTCTGTAAAACCCATCCTCAACAAAGATCATGCAATCAGCTCGGTGAATTGTTGAAATTGAATCATAAGTAGACGCAAAGATTTCCGGCGAGTTTACAGAACTTAACTACATTTTTCAGATGATCTGAATAAATTCCTTTCTAAATGTAAGTTTATGTTTTTGGAGTAGTATAAAGTTTTCCGACTGCGTCTGCTTTATTTTTCACCAGAATCGGATGACTCGACGCCCCTACTAAACAATAACAACCTTTACATGGACTAAGTAAAATCGTCACCACGTGACGAAGGAACAATTTGGCGGGTTCTCATTTAATATATTATTCTATATTAACTTTTGTCTGACTTTTAAAGCTCTCCACTCTGCCCACTTGCAAAATCACAAATTCTCAAAACTGTCAGTCTACAAAAACAAAATAAAACCCTAACTCAAATTTCTACGGTAACAATCACTGGTTTGTTACTATTTTTTTTTCCAACAACTTCAATGGAGAAATCTGGTTACGGAAACGATGGAATTTACAGATCCTTAAGGCCACCCGTAAATCTTCCTAAAGATCCAAACACTTCATTAGTCTCATTCCTATTCAGAAACTCAGACTCTTATCCTGATCAAATTGCTATCGTTGATGTTGATTCTGGTGAATCATTAACCTTTAAAGAATTCAAATCTATGGTTATCAGGGTTTCTAATGGTTTTGTCAAGTTGGGTATAAAAAAAGGTGACGTGGTTTTAATTCTTGCCCCAAATTCTGCTGAATTCATTACATATTTCTTAGGAATCGTTGCTATTGGTGCTATAGCTACTACTGTTAATCCCTTATATACAACAGCTGAAATCTCAAAGCAAATTAAAGATTCCAACCCAAAATTGATTGTTACTGTTGATCAATTGTATGAAAAAGTTAAAGGATTTGGTTTACCATTTGTGATTTTGGGTTCTAGTTCTTTATCTGGTTCAGAATTTACAGTATTTTCTAAGTTAGTTGAATTGTCTGGCCCGGTTTCGCCGGGTTTTAGATTTGCTCCTGTTAGGCAAACTGATACCGCTGCCTTATTGTACTCATCTGGTACTACTGGTACAAGTAAGGGTGTGGTATTAACACATAGAAATTTCATTGCTGCATCTCAATTTTGTTGCTCGGATCAGGATTGTAATGGAGAAAAGCATAATGTGTTTCTTTGTTTCCTTCCAATGTTTCATATATTTGGGCTCTCAATTATATCGTATTCACAACTACAGAGAGGGAATACATTGATTTCAATGGGGAAATTCGATTTACAGATGGTTTTGAGATCAGTGGAGAAATATAGAGTTACTCATTTATTCGTTGTTCCTCCAATTATGCTTGCTTTGGCTAAGCAAAGTTTTGTGAAGAATTATGATTTGTCATCTCTAAAGGTTCTTGGTTCTGGGGCCGCACCACTTGGGAAGGATATAATGGAAGAATGTGCAAGGAATTTACCACATACGGCAATTCTTCAGGTAATTGTTGTTGAATGATTTTGAGATGACATTTCTTTTTGATTAACTGTGCAGAGGATACTGTTTCATGTCCTTTTAATGGGAAGTACTATTTGTACTTACCCCGTTTGACATTTGCACCAGAGCTTGGCAAATAATGAATGAGATGGTACATGCAGCAACCACTTTGCCTCATTAGTACCGTGCTTAGTATCCCATCCCCTTTGTTCCGAAATCTGGTGCAAATGGGTACAAATAGCATAGCTAAAGATTTAATCTTGAATTGTGCTAAACAGTTGATGCTTGTAACTTACTGAGATACTTTTTATCATGTTCTTCTCGATGTTTTAATCAATATATTTACTTTGTAAAGATATTTCTTCAGCCTTTTGAATTGACTTGCAACAGAAAATCTTTGTTATTGAAGATGAGCTTATCATATCTTTTTGTGTTTGGTTTTTGAAGGGTTATGGTATGACAGAGACTTGTGGAATAGTTTCCATAGAGAATCCATATAAGGGAGTTCGGAACTCTGGTTCAACAGGCCCGCTTTCCCCAGGAATTGAATCCAAAATTGTTAGTGTAGATACATTGAAGCCTCTTCCCCCTACTCAGCTTGGTGAAATTTGGGTTCGAGGTCAAAATATGATGCAAGGTAAAGCATAGATGTTTGGGTTTCAGCATATGTTTCCTTTCTGTATGTGATTGTTTTTGTCTAATTATATATTATCTGTTGGAACCTTCACGGTTTCAAATGTTGAGGTCGATTGGCTTATTGTGTATCCGTGTCTAGAATTGTTTTTTTTTTTTTTAATTATTGTATATATGGTAGGGTAGGGAACTCTACTCAATTTTAGCTGAAGAATTATGTTTTAGCCAATGTGATTACAGAAAGTACCTAAAATGCCTCTCTGGAAATATAGTGCAAGGCCTGTGTATAAGCAATATATATTGTCTAGGTAAGCTTCCGTGTAGTCACAGCAGATAGAGTTTTGGAAAGTGATACCTAAAAAGGCTTGCTTTCGCCTGTTTAGAAGCAATGTATCTTGTCAAAGGGTGTCTTACAATTCCACAGGATGCAGGGAACATGCTGATTATCAATTTGTTTTAGGGGTATTTTGTAGACTAATCGATTTTGAACCTTTGTGTTATCCTCACGCCATGTAGGACCTTAACACAACTAGCTTATGTCGACTTAATTATTTATATTATTACTTAGTACCATAAATTGATAATTAACTGGCTTTTAACATGTACAGGCTATCTCAACAATCCCCTGGAAACCAAGTTGACTATAGATAATCAAGGTTGGGTCCACACTGGAGATCTTGGGTATTTTGATGACCTGGGACAACTTTTTGTTGTCGATCGAATAAAAGAACTTATCAAGTATAAAGGATTTCAGGTAACCTCTTAGTCGGTGAATAGTTAATAACTTTTTGTGGAGAAGAAAACTTATGGGTTCCCTCTCCGCAGAATATTTTGTGTTAATCTCCAGAGTGGTTTCTTTTTCATTTGTTCATTATTTTGCTTTAAACGTTTGGGTGCATCTGAGTATTATTTGACGAAATAGTACATGCAAAAATATGTTGACGTATAAGAATGTTACCCTGTCTATGTTTTAGGAGACTTAACCATCACTAACTTCTCTCTGATTCCCCTATACCGACCACACAATTTGCATTCAGTGTTTCTTCTTGTTGAAGCTTATTTTTATTGATATTCTTGTTTGTTTATAGATAGCACCGGCCGAGCTTGAAGGGTTGCTAGTTTCTCACCCTGAAATATTAGATGCTGTTGTCATCCCGTAAGTTTGAGAAGTAGACTATCCTTAAATATCTAATTCTTTCTTGCTAGCAGTCGCAATAGTTGAAAAATAATAACCATTGAGAATCTCTATTTAAGCTTGTTTATTACCAACTCTAGATATCCTGATGCTGAAGCTGGTGAGGTCCCAATTGCATATGTTGTACGTGCGACCAACAGCTCATTGAACGAAGTAGATGTTCAGAAATTTATTGAACCGCAGGTGGGTTCGGCAAACTTCTTATTACCCTAATTTATGAACCTGGAAATGTTAATCTGATATATGTTATTTCTTCCTTTTCTCGAAAGCCACATGGCATCAGTGCTTTGCATGGATTAAGTATATATAGTTCTTTTTGACAAATAAGTGCTTCATTTGTGAAATGTTACAGGTTGCACTGTTCAAAAGATTACGAAGGGTAACATTTATAAGTAGCGTTCCGAAATCAGTTTCAGGAAAGATCCTCAGAAGAGAGCTAATCGCTAAGGTTCGGTCCAAGATTTGATGCTGTCGATGATTATACAACTTGCATTTCTGTGCTCGCTTATGTATTCTGCTCAGCAATAAAGGCAATTGGACTTTTTTATTTATTTCTATTTTTTTGCTCCCTTTTGCAAATATTTGGTTCTCTCATTAGGGTCATGCAGTGGCTAGCTAAGCCCACGAGAAATGATTTTGCAATCCACATTCTTCGGACGAAAATGTAATAATTAAGCTTCCCGCAATTATGTCTCAGTTTCATGGAAAGATCAGTGAACTTCAATTGATCTAAAGTGGAAGTGTCATTGTGTCGGTGTTGTAATATTAGCTAGTATTCCATTGTAAAATATTGAAAGATGTATAAATGAATATTATTATCAGTAACCATTAGGATACGTGTAGAAAACAGCATGCTTTTTCTGATATGATCGGGGAATCAGAATAACTAACCTTGATGGCCTATTTAAGACGATAGAAAGAACTGTTGGTGGTTTATGCCTCTTGTCTAAACCAGCGTTTGTATACCCTTTACACCGTTTCTTTCTTAATGTGTTCGCATGTTCGATTCCTGTCCTAGCCTTTCCTAATGCTTCTCTTTAGAGTTTCTATACACATACGCTTTCCTTGATAATGTTGTGGTCACCTGGGGTGTCAATTTGTTCTCTTCTTTTTGAATTTCTATTCTCTTAGAAGAGAAAATAAACCACTAAAAATCTGGGTTTTGTTATAAATTAAGAAATCTAGAAGAATAGACAATTAGGGAGAAGAAGAGAAGATCCATCTTATTCATAGAATTGGTGTGTAATAATACAGAGAGAGAAGCCCTTTTATGTACATGCTAACACAATAGAGAGAAATAAAGATAGCGAAATAAAGATAGCGTTATGTGTACCTATGTGGCTATATGTAATGGCATGCAACCACAACTGAATTTTTTATTATTCTCAATAGTTCCCTTATCCTCCTTTTCATCCGACTTGGGGAACTAGACAAGGATATCTTATTTCTCCTTATTTGTTTATCATCGATATGGAAACTTTCTCAAGAGCTATGACCGTTAGTGAAGTAAATTAAACCTTAAAGGGCATTGAAGTTGCAAAAAATGCTCCAAAAATAAGTCAATGTTTTTTAACAGATGATTGCTTGATATTTTTGAGAGCTGATCTTATAAGGCACTTTCTGAATCATCTTAGTAGCTAATCTAGTCGGTTGATAAATTATCAAAAGTCTAAGTATATGCTTTAGTAAGAATCTTTAGCTTTGGTGCTCGTAAAGTTTTTCCTATTTTCCACCCATTTTTCTTATTTTCTATCCTCTTCACAATTTCTAAAAGCAATTTCAATTCTGAAAACTCTTACTATGAGTATTACCATTTTTATTTATGTTTTTCTTCGTTAATCTCCCATATCCATTAAATAAAACCATTAAAAACTGATCAAGTTAGAACCTTAAATTAGATTTCTAATTAATTATTATATAATACATCAATTCATTTATCTTTTATTATTTAATTCATCGAGACACAAACAAATTATTCGACAACTAATCGGTAAACCGTTAAATAAAAAACGTATAAACTTTATAAAGCCAAATTACGAAAATCTAGTTAGCGTTAATCAAATAGCATATGCGCATCCACAGAGGATGGTGGGTTAAACTTCGGAGATTTAATCTGATTTAATCATACTCTTTTAGGAAAATCAGTTTGGAGGCTATGCACTAGTAATAACGATCATTAGGCTTCTTGCTTGAAAGCAAAGTATTTGAAGAACTCTCAACCATTACTTTATATTAAACAAAATGATACTAATTGGAGTTGAAGAAGCATTAATAGTGAATTTGATTTCATTTAATGGTTTACATTTTGGTCTTTGAGAAAAGACATCAAATCCGTATTTAGAAAGACAAATGAGTACCGAATATAAACACTCTATCAGGATTTTCCCCTACTCTAATACCAATTCCGCTATGATATTACTTGTCAGGAAGTCTAACAAACCACATAATACAGTATCCTTGAATAATATGGTGAATAATAAGTAAATCAAACACAATCAATAACAAATAATGAGAAAGTAAATCAAACTCATAAGATATACAAGATTTATAGTGGTTCAACAATATATACAATGTGTATATATTGTCTTTTGAACCGAACCAACTCCAATCCACTATGAAAGAATCAATTACAAACATTGGAAAATCTTTGTGGGAGTTCAAGCAAAACCTTATCTACAATGCATCAATGCCGAGACGATCACCTTGTCTTTTGCTCCTAATTAATTTACACTCACCACTAAACCTAGCTTTCTCCCAAAAGTTAATGTAAGAAATCTCTCTTAATCTCTCTACAGTTGTGTTACGCTTATTTTGGTTGTCTAAAATGTACATGGCCTAATACCTATTTATATAGGTTACAATCTTGGCTACCAATAATACCTAGCTAATATTAGGAAATACTGTCCACATACTAGACAAGATATAAAATAAGAAATACCCATTTAGGTTCTCACTTAGTACTAGGAAACCCAAACCCACTCATAAAATAAGTCTTCAATATACAACACACTCCTCCTTTCCCAATGAGAATGTTATCAATTCTTTGAACTACACTTTTATGTCAGAGCTTATCAACCATGTTATTGTTAACAAATGATGGTACGAAGAATCCCTATAAATTAATGAAGACATGCCAAGTTGGGCCAAGACCAAGAATGGGATCCTTTATCGTCAAATCATCTTATCATGCTATTTACAATCTCAAGTATCACAAGATGGTGGAAGTACATAATTATGCCATAGATACAATCTAGAGAATGGGCTATAAATGTTATTCCAAGAATTAAACTATTTTTATGGAAATGTATAAAAGGTATTCTTCATTCTAAGGAAAAGGAAATTCTAAGGTGACTAGGGAGCAATCGGTTGATTGGGGATCAGAGTTGTTTCCTTTGTCATCATTCTGATGAAACTGTGAAACATATCATCTTGGAATGTCCTTTTACTTGTGTCATCTAGTTTAAGATGGCAAGTATGTATATATATATATATATATAACTATGATGACTGGAATCTTAAATAATACTCCCCCCGTTTCATAGAAGTTGAGCTATTTATTTTAAAATTTTGTTTCACAAAAATTGATACCTGATATTAAACAAGACAATATATTTAAAAACCTTTCAATTGATTATTGTTATTAAATTTTAGTATATAAAATATGTATAATTTGATAGTCATGTTTATATTCATTATGCAGGTGTTTTAAAATATTTTCTAACGATATAAAGTTTATAAATGTATGTGTTATAGTTTGAGAGGTATTATTTTGTTATCCATAAGGATATAATTGAAAAAAATACCTAAAAGTATCCTCTCTCCTTGAAACAAGTTTACTGATCCTGAAAGACTAACTAGAAAAATCTTAGCTTTTACGAATAAGATTGCTTTGGGTCATACGACAAAACCTGAAACTAGGATTTTTCTGCCTAGTTACCAAAGATGGAAACCACTACTTGAAGATTTCATCAAGATTAACTGCGATGCATCCTTCTGTCATAAACTCAAAACTAGTAGATTTGGCATAATCATGCATAATTTTACGGGTGCACATCTTGTGTAACACCCGTATTTTTGACAAAGGGGTAAAATAGTATTTTACACACCATGGCCAAAATGGTCATTCATGGGTAAAATATAATTTTACACACTATGGGAAAAACGATCATTCAGGGTAAAATAGTAATTTTACACACCATGGGCAAAATGCTCCCTTGTGGGTAAAATAGTAATTTTATACACCAGGGGCAAAATGGCCACTCAGGGGTAAAATAATAATTATACACACCAGGGCCAAAATGGTTAATCAGGGGTAAAATATTAATGTTACACATTATGGGCAAAACAACCATTTTATAGTTAAAGTGAAAAGTCATATTCATCAAGTTTTAAGCAAGGGGGGAAATAGTTATTTTAGCCAAAGTAAGGTCAATGAATATCTCTTACCTTCTTTTTCCAAATGTGTGAAAATGTGATTAAGACATATATAGGGAGGGGACATTTAGCCTAGCCATGCTAACTAGAAACCGGACTTGGCTAACTAGAAAGCGGATTTACCTAGCTATGCTAACCAGAAAGCGGATTTGCCGAGCTATACTAACTAGAAAGCGAAATTGTCTTAGCTATGCTAACCAGAAAGCGGATTTTCCTAGCTATGCTAACCAGAAAGCAGATTTTCCTATCTATGCTAACCAGAAAACGGATTTTCCTAGATATGCTAACTAGAAGGCGGATTTTCCTTACCTATGCTAACTAGAAAGCGGATTTTCCTTAGCTATGCTAACCAGAAAGCGGATTTGCCTAGCTATGCTAACTAGAAAGTAGATTTGCCTAGCTATGCTAACTAGAAAGCGGATTTGCCTTAGCTATGCTAACTAAAAAGAAGAATTGCCTAGCTATGCTAACGAGAAAACGTATTTGCCTTAGTTATGCTAACTAGAAAACGGATTTTCCTAAAGTGCAGTCGATGGATGTCATCTTCCCTTCTTTTATATTTTTGTAGAAATACGAGTAAAACATATATAGGAAGGAGGTGTTGGTTGGAACACGATGATACTTAGCTATGCTAACTAAAAAACAGATTTGCCTTAGATATGCTAACTAGAAAGCGGAATTGCCTATCTATGCTAACTAGAAAATAAACTTGGCTAACTAGAAAACGGATTTGCCTTAGCTATGCTAACTAGAAAGCGGATTTTCCTGGCTATGCTAACTAGAATGCGGATTTTCCTAGTTATGCTAACCAGAAAGCGGAATTGCATAGGTATGCTAACTAGAAAGAGGATTTTCCTTAGCTATGCTAACTAGAAAGCGGATTTTCCTTAGTTATGCTTACCGGAAAACGGATTTTCCTAAAGTGAAGTCGATGGATGCTGTCTCCCCTTCTTTTATATTCTTGTACAAATGCAAGTAAAATATATATAGGGAGGAGGTGTTGGTTGGAAAATGATGATACTGAGCTATGCTAACTAGAAAGCGGATTTTCATTAGATACGCTAACGAGAAAGCAGATGTGCCTAGCTATGCTAACGAGAAAGTGGATTTGCCTAGCAATGCTAACTAGAAAGCGAATTTGCTTAGCCATGCTTAGCCATGATTAACCAAGATAGTATAGCTTTGATGCTTGTCCGTGTTGCTAACTCGAGAATACCTATTTGCATACTAAGTGGCATTAGTATGCACAATCTAGCATATACCTTGCGAAAGTTCCTTGGCCTATACGAACTAGGCTTTGCTTGGCCTTTGAACTTTCCACATAAGTTGGAAACTGTTAGATGTGGTTTGTGTATGCCTACGCAAATACTTTTAAAACGATTAGCCATTGGCATCAATGTTGGCTTTGCCTTAATAGGCTTAAGTTGCTTGTTCCATTCGATATACCCCTTTGGATGAACTAAAGTCATGCTTGATCCCTTCAAGGTACGGGTTGTGTATGTAGGCATCCGCAATGCAATGCATTAAGATGCAACATCTTGTCGCTCATATCATCTAATTTGGAGATGATTGTGACGCTTTGGTAACTCATATCATTTGGCTCGGCAATGTTAGGCAAGATATGATTGTTACCGCACTTGATGAGGTAGTTGCATTCCATTTGATGGATGATCATACTTTATCAATCCATATGGTATGAACAGAATATGCCTGGTTGCTGCACTCTTGGCAAGAGCAAGATCAATGCATGCACCCAGCGGTTAGTCGAAGCAGAATTGATGAAACAAAAAATAGGCCTGAAATGGCCTAGGTACTAGTCCAATGCATGAGTTAGGCTTGTACAATGCACGTAAGTATGTGATGCTTGCCAAAGGCATTCACCATTGACTTTAATGGCCTTGTACCCTAAGCAGAACAAAGGTAAGTTGAAACGGTATGAAAACTACGTTTCGAGTATCATACTTTCAAAGCATGCTTGGAAAGGTAAATCGATATGTATTTATCTAACGAGAAGTGAAACTTTAAGATCCGGTTATCGTCTTTTCGAGTGACGTATCGAGGAGTTCTGGCCTCCCCAGCGCATAACGTCGGTGGCAGATCCGGTCCGTCATATCTTGGGTTGAAAACGTCAACATCAATATAACGGGTAAGACATGAGCAGTTGGAAATTTTTGTAGTTTTGAAAGCAATTACCTAGGCTAGCTCTCTTGGAGTCGATAAAGTCATTATAGAAACTGATTACTTAAGTCTGGTCAAGGGCAGAAACGGTGAAAGCTAAGATATTCTCTAACAGTTAAAGGAAATAGTTGAAGATGTTCTCTGTTAGTTAAAAAGTTTTGTTAATTGAAGTTGTTATAATATTAATATGATTGAAAATAAGTGTATGCATGTATTAGCTTATTACGCCACATGTAAAGGAGTTTCTTCTATCTGGTTAGATAGACATCCGCTTTTTAATTCTCATTGTATACTGTCATATATTTAATACATTTATTTATTTTACATTCTTATTTATCTTATATTTAAAAAATAATGGTATACGACCATTACTAACTATTAAATTTTAAACATACATTATTTGTGTAGTAACATGATAATTTAAAGATATAAAAACTAATAATATATATATATAGATGGCGGTGATATAAATATAGTAAAAATCCACCGTATATTTATTTTAGATTTATTTTATTATTATTATTTCGATGCCAAGCCGCCACTTAAGAGTGACCCCTGACACTCAAATTGAATATTGTTGGTGGGGTCGAAACCCAGACCTGTCGTAGCACCTGCTAAGCGTGTATTGTGCCGTGTTCCCACGATAAGATCGGCTTGAGAACAACGGTAACATCTTGATTTAGAGAATCAAGCCTTTTGGTTTGAAGAACATAACATTGAAATCGATATGTCGATTAGATTAGATAAAACTGTGATAAAGGTTCTCAATACAGACCCCCCCCTTATATATATACATAGCTAGGCATTCTATACACACCCTACTACTATTTAAACTCCAGGTGGTTACATCCAACCTAATTACTCTAATTAACCTTAATTACTACTACTAACTATATTTATATATATACTAAGACTAGTGACTGACAAAGACAAGATGTGGGACACTCTACTCTATTATAGCTAGATACATGACATTACCTTCCCCTCCAAAATATCCTTGTCCTCAAGGATGAGAATTAGAGCTGACTGAGTTCTTCAATTGTCTTGTCATGTGTCTGTAATTAGAATTAGAGGCCTTATTACCACCATCTCTTATCTTGCAATTAGTAAGTGTTACAACCCATCTAGCTATCATAGAAAATTCGTGTTTACTTCCACCTCTCGTAGTCTGTGTTTCCATATGCTGTTGAGCCATAAACTTGTGGAGTTTAACTTGTCGTATGTAGATCCTTCTAGTCCAAAAAAGTCTGCTGACTTCATTGAATGTTTGAAAAATATTTGAGTCTCCCTCCCCAAAGTCAACTAGCAAGCTTAACTATTTTCTGAGATACACAGGTCCAACATCTTCATAACTCTCAGCTTGGTATGCATTCATATAAGCACCCCTTGTACCTAGAGCTTCTTCAATGGTAAACGGGGATGTTTCATATGTGGCATCACTTTTAAGACACTATCTAGGTATAAAATTCTAAATAATATCAGTAAAAAGTAACTTTTATCTTTAACTCATAAAGTTTGTTATCCTTCGTTTACTTAGTTGTAGGTATACAATTGGTTATAATTTTTTTTATTTTTTTTTGAATGATTTTAATTAATAAAAGTCCTCTAGATGAATGTCTAAAATTAGAGGTTTACTTAAAAAGAATATCTAATTCTTTTTTTTTCCACATCATCCTCACATCAATGGGTTAAAGATGATATTATATAAATATGGTTGTATATCCTATACGGATTATGATTATATTGATGTAGCTCCTCCACCCTTTCATTTGCTTTCATAAATTCCGCATGAAAGGATTTTGGTGTAGTTCCACTTAAAATCCAAACCTGACCTGGAATACCCACAAGTACACAATCGAGATGCGGGTCATTATTTGTTTCAAATTCACGCCTCAAGGAGTTTCCCAACCCTAGTCGTCTGATGGATTTGCATTGTCATTACCAAGATGAAAACTGTCACCAATTATAATGCTTTGTTGTAAGTACCCACAAGCCCCAGAATTGACCTAAAGGAGTTCCATCTCCTTCGAAAACAATTGAACTAGATAAGCCGAGTAAATCTACTAAGGTATTTGAGAACCTAGTTAGAAATGTATCTTTAACGAGAAATTGAGCTATCAAAAGCAAATTTTTACCAGAAACTCCGGTTGTGGTGCTAAAGTTACTACTCATATGACGCATGCAAGTTGCTACGAGTTACTCATAAACTTCTTTTTCTCATGGCCTGGCCTCATAGTACTTATTAATGACAAGGCACACCACTGATGTAAAACCCATATCGATCCAATTAGAACTTATCATACTCCGTAACCTATCGAAAACAATTTCCATCTCAAGAAGACCACCACTATAAACAAGTTTGGAATGTGGATAACACGGAATGATTTCCCACTACACTTTGAATTCTGACGAGCTGAAAACTGTAACGACTGTAAGATGGTCAATGTTTATTGACTAGTCAAGTAACAATTATGCCGTTTAATGATTTAATTAATTATATATAAAATTAAAATATAATAATTAATAAAATAATAATTTGAATATGAGATTAGTATCGTTAGATAGATCTCGGAAAGTTATTCAAAATAGACTACTTGAACACGTTAATCAGTCACCGGACAAGAAAGATATCATACTCGGAGATTCGCATACGAAAGCTTGACTTCACTCAATCCGCATTGACTTCGGGATTAAACTAACTTTAATGTAATGTTGTTTAGCATTAATTATCACTTAGTAGCTTAATTATTTTGTTTAATTAATAGGTGTAATCAGGGCGTAACAATATCATTTATAAGTAAACTAGGTTTGAACACGTGCCCTTACGACATAGGCTATATCGTAGTTGGTTTCTCTATATCGCCGATTGTCAATTTCTTAACTTATTTGTATTAATCCTAAGATGGTAAACAGTTTAAATTTGTTATGTGAGAGACACATTTTTGTGTCTGATTTGTCTTCAATTATCTATATTGTTAGTGCTTAATTTTGTATTTATTGTGTCATTTTATGTGTTTGTAGGTATTTTTGGGAAATAAACATTTGTCAAAAATCGGCTCAAAAAGTGATAAAAGCACCCGAGAAAAAGTTACTAAAGGCATCCGAAAAATTGATAAAGGAACCCAGGAGTTCTGATAAAGGTACACCACTGTTGGATAGGGGCACCCCTTCCCCTTTGTTTGAAAATGAAAAAGGCGGGAAATGTTTTCTTTACGTGAAGAGTTCCTGATTTGGGTTGAAATCGATTTTTATGGGATTTAAAGAGTTGCTGGACATCAGAACATGAAAACAAGATTATATATACGTAAATTACAAGAGTTTAAAGCCGGGAAAATAGGTGGAAATCCGTGTTACAGTCGGAAAAGGGAATTCTTCCCTAATTCGGATTTACATGAATCTGAGTTTGTTTTGGATTGTGTTTTGGGTCCTTATCGAGTTAGGAGGAGTTGTTAGGGTTTATTGAACCTATAAATAGCAAAGAGGAGGAAGAAAAATCAGGTGGGAAGGCTCGGGAAGAAAACAGGAAAAAAAAAGTGTTGCTGCTGCTAGTGAAGAACAAGGATACGCCGACGATTTTTTCAACTGAACATAAACGAATATCTTCGTCTTTGCAACATTTATCTTCAGCTGCAATGTTTTTTTCAACCCATTTGCAACGGTTTCTTCAACCCATCTGCAACAAATATCTTATCATCTGCAACGTTTATCTTTAGTCGAAAACACTTTTCTTCTGTAGCAGTGAGAACAGTGATTTGTAACGCCGTTACACCATTGTAAACCATTTGTGTTTTTCTTTTATCATTTTTCAAACACTGTTTGAGCTATGTACCAATTTTTTGAGGGTGTTTTGAGCATGATGAGCTAAACCCAACCACTGGGACAATGGAGGAAGTCATATTTCATGAATGAATGATAAGTATTTTTGATTCTTAATGACTTTTGCACTGATTTTTAACTGATTTATGATTTTTCTTAATTAATTGTTATTTCGTTTGATGGTGTATGCTGGGACTTAAGAGCTTTTGATACGCCATGCTTGTGATTTACAGTTAATTTTTTAGAAATCTAACTTTGGCAAAGAAACAAAGTCAGTAAAAGCGCTATCATTGTTAAAGAATCATTGTAGAAGTCATTCAGAAGTGATTTTGGTGGAATCCTGAGTTCCAGTTCTTCACAATATTATTAAAATCTTTTACTTATTTTATGGTTTAAATCAAAATTAGGTCTAAAATGAATCTTCATAAGTCTCAGCGAACGAACTATTTTTATAACTTTTCTGAAACGATCAAGTTTTTGGCGCCGCTGCCGGGTACTTGTTTTTAGATTTGTCTTTAGTTGTTTCGTTTTAGGTTAGTTAGTTAGATTTTTATTTTTATTTGTTCTATTTTACGTTTTTGGGTATTTTTCTTTGTATTACAGGTTTTGGATTAAAAAGAAATTGGAGTCAAAGATTATATTGATTGATTAAAGACTTGGAGTCAAAGATAAATCGAAAAGAATGGAAAAAGAAGACAAATTTATTTTATTTATTTTAGTTAATTTTTAGAAAATTGTATTAGGAAATCTTTTATTAATTTTGTAATTTTTCTTTTATTTTTGGACTTTTTCTTTGGATTTTTTTTTTTGGGACTTTTGTACTTTATTATTTTTAAACCCTACGGAAGGGTAATTAAATATAAACTACACAGGGAAGGACGATAATTACGATATTGTCTCTTCCCCTCGGGTTCGTACACTGACATAAGAGTCAGTGGCCTGAGTTGACTTCAACGGTTCATCGCCCGTCTGGAACGGGAAGTAAGACTCTAACCACTCACGAATCCCCTGTCAGTGGGTTTTCAGGATGCCTTTGTAATGCATATGTGCTGAGGACCTGAATACAAATTTACTTTTCTAGTAAAGGGAAAGGACTGGCCATACAAGATAAGGACTCGAATTTCATCATCATTTCCTTCTTGCCCGCTTTAGGAACACGTTACCAAACGCGAACCTAAGCCTTAAATTTTGACTAGAAAGAGACTGATAAGGTAACGAGCTTATTGGAAATTCATTCAAAAGGACTGTATTGGTTACTCTGTTAGCCTAACTCAAAGTTCGGGAAGATTATTTTAAGTAGATTCGAGCCGCCTTGTAACCCAAGGAAACGTTACCAAAGAGGCAGGGTTATCAAATATCCGTAGAGCTTATGTTGTTTCTATTCGACTTAATCTAATTCGGAACGTTCTAAGAGATTTGTTAAAACTGTAACTAATTGCCTTTTGGAAGAATAAAAGCTGATCTGGAAACAATCTAAGTGGAGCCATAATGCTTTTTGTTTTCTAGATTCAGTAGGTTTGATTTGGTTGTGTTGGCCTTGTTTGTGTATGTTTAGAACCCCCTTCCTGTTAGGATTTATTTTCTTAAATTTTTTGTAAATATATTAGGAAGTTTTTGTCAGAAAATATCGAACTGGTATTATGAGGACCAATACAATGAGTATCCGACTGAATTTTAAAATGGACATTATCTGTACTATCAACATGGTGCGGATAGTAGTCGGGACCACCACCAACCTTTTGTAGGTTATTGCTCATAACAAGGTGATCCCAATTACTATTCGTACATATACCCGTTTGTGAACATGAAAATGAGCAAATTTCGAGTTCTTTGTCTTGGAGGATGCCTAAAGAATATGCGACCTAGTACTCCCTATGATGACCCAAATACTTCTCTAGAAGAATCACACGAGCATTTGCGATCTAGTACTCCCTATGATGACCCAAATCCTTCTCTAGAAGAATCACACGAGCAGTTGCGATCTAGTACTCCTTATGATCCATTTGTTTCTCTAGAGAATTCCATCAAGAAGTTGACTGAGAATACAAATAGGTTCCTATTAAGTATGGGGGGAACAATTAGTAGTCCAACTTTTTCTCTAGAATAATCCCTTAGGAAGTTAAATGAGAAAATAAATAGGTTTGCATTAAGTGTGAATGAAAGTCTTGCAAAAAATAATAGTGCTCAAAATGATCTTATTTGCCAATATAGTGTTACCTTTGATAATTATTCACCTAGTCAAGAGGACGAGGATAGAATTGGTAACATTACTTATTTAGACTAGGTTCAAACATCTTCATATTATTATGATGATGAGGATAGTATTGACGAAGAACTAGAAATATACATGTAGCGTGATCAAGAACTTGTCACTCTAATTGTGCTTCATGATGATAGTGTTATTTATGGTTCAAATCCAAATAATTTTAATGATTATTCACCTATTGAAAAGGATGAGGATTTGACTAGAGATACCACTGTTTTAGACGATGTAGAATTTTCTTGTTTTGAAGCCGATAATGGTTTAGAGGAACGGGTTTATCCTGAGATTACTGTTTTAGAGTCCAGCGATTTAAAAACAATAGTCTTAGGTAACAAAGATAGACTCGTAGATATTTTAAGTATGAGTGAGGATGCACCTTCTGATTATAGCCTAGAAGAAACAATTGACCATTTTCAGGAATCTGACGATCTAGAAATCAGGAAAATTATGAATAGTCTTACTAGAGACATTGAAAACTCTAAGTTTGGGGGTTACTATTATTATCCCTGTGCTTTAACTTTGACTCTTATAAAGGTCCCTCACTTGGGACTTGAAATTTGCACCTCTACCATTTTATAAGATCATCTTCAAACTAGATTTCCTGAGCCTGGTGATGTCCAGAAAGAAGTTCAGTTGTTAGAGACCCATCCTCTGGTTGACGTGGTTTACCCAGGCGATAATACCAAGATTGAAAAAAAAAATCCACTAAATTTTTTTCTACCAACTGTTGAACGTTTGAATTTCAATTGTCTCAGTTATTAAGTTTTGAGACTAAGCCTAATTACTTTAGGAGATTAGAATCGAAACATTTGTTTAAGAATGACCATCATTCTCATAGTAGTCAACTGTGTCAGTCCAATCTGATTAACTTTGATGATCCACAATTATTCGGGTTATTATTATGTGCTTCTAAGTTATTGGTTGAGTTTTTCCAGACTCTACAACATGATCCTTTTGATATTTCCTATGAGAAAATCCAGCCTATGAAAATATTTTATCTAGACCCTTTTATAGAACCTGAACCACAACTAAATGTAGTTGTCTTAAACATAAAACTAGATAAGGATGTGCTCGGTTTGTTCATTTTCTTGGCCTACCGCAGTTTCCTTCTATTTTGGATAGTGTTATTTGATTCAGATGACCCACAGTTGTTCCGGCTATTGCTATATGATTTTATGAGGTGACTAATTCTTTCTTAGTCTGGATGAAGACTTTAACCTTAGCACTTCTTGGGAGGTAACTGATGCTCATGCAACACGGTAATATCTTTCCTTCACTCATTTCCTTTGATTGGTAACAATTTCCCTTTGTTTATGTATTTAATCATTCATCTTTAGAACATTGAGGACAATGTTAGATTTAAGTTTGGGGGTAAGGGAGAAACTTTTAATGAAATTTGAAACTCCAAAGTCTAGAAACTTGTGAACAATTCAGGATGACACTAACCATTCTAAGTAGATGGAAACTTAACTATTTTTCTATTGGAATTGGTGTGCCTATCTAAATGGTCTATTCATAAAAAGATACCTTGCTTAGGTTTTAGAAATAACATGATAGTCGTCACCATATCTCAGAGTCAATCTCGACCATATCACCTTCTGTTTTTATTTTTGCAATTTTTTGTGTTTATCTAAGTGATTTGGTGGGGCACTGATATCGAATTGTTATCGCTGCCAGGATGGAGTAGAGTGTTTGAGATTTTTTAGACTACAATTTAAAAAAAAGAGTATTGACACTTTGATAATAATATGTGTGCGTTCTCCCTGTCTCCATCGCTTAAGCAAGCGTGGAATGCAGGATCCATGAGAACTATCATGTAAGATGCTGATAAGGAGCATGCACTTGGATTCATTTGATCCAATCATGTTGTCAGTACATTTAATAAAATAAATATAATTATTTTATTTTCAATAAATCGATCGCTGGGACCCTTGTATATACCAGCTGAGTCGATATTAGTATAAGGAGTAAGACCAGTGGGATCGTATCTCAATCCATTAGGATTCATCCTGGCACTGACCTTCAGAAAGATATGGGAAACACCGTTCACCTTAGTCAACATGCGCAAACTTCATCATCTCCTTATCCATCTTCTAATATTTTTTTTCATATGATTGAACTTTGATAGATTCTGAGTATCGTGGTTGAACGACTATCTAAATAGAGCTTTGTTTTCTTATATATAAATTTTAGTATGCTGAGTGTAAACTCGTGTACAACAATTGGACTCATATAGGGTAATGATTCCCATAGCTGAAAAATTTAGTATGCCAAATAAATAGTTGTTTAGTGTTTGCCCACAATTGTTCACAGGTAGCTAGGGTTTAGAGTAAAGGTTTTGTGGGTATACCTCTTGTAAATCCTCACGAGACTAAAACTCATTTGATAGGGACACCTATGGATTTAAATGCTTGTTGCACACGCTAAGTGCAATCGTGATGCCTGCGAAAGTGAGTTAGGATTTTTATTTTATTTTTAGATTAGATTTGCTCGAGGACTAGCAAATTATAAGTTTGAGGGTATTTGATAGGCACATTTTTGTGTCTGATTTGTCCTCAATTATCTATATTGTTAGTGCTCAGTTATGTATTTATTGTGTCATTTTATGTGTTTGTAGGTATTTTTGGGAAATAAACTTTTGTGGAAAAACCGGCTCAAAAAGTGATAAAAGCACACCCGAATTTTTTACTAAAGGCACCTAAATAAAATAATAAAGGAACCCAAGAGTGCTGATAAAGGCACCCAACTGTTGGATAGCAGCACCTCTTCCCCTTCGGTTGAGAATGAAAAAGGCGGGAAACGTTTTCTTTACGTGAAGAGTTCCTGATTTAAGTTGAAATCGATTTTTATGGGATTTAAAGAGTTGTTGGACATCAGAACATGAAAACAAGACCAATACACGTAAATTCCAAGAATTTAAAGCCGGGAAAATAGGTGGAAATCCGTGTTACAGTCGGAAAAGGGAATTCTTCCCTGATTCGGATTTACATGAATCTGAGTTTGTTTTGGATTGTGTTTTGGGTCCTTATCGAGTTAGGAGGAGTTGTTAGGGTTTACTAAACCTATAAATATCAAAGAGGATGAAGAAAAATCAGGTGGGAAGGCTCGGGAAGAAAACAGGAAAAAAAAGAAAGTGATGCTGCTGCTAGTGAAGAACAAGGATACGACGACGATTTCTTCAACTGAACAGAAACAGATATCTTCGTCTTTGTAACATTTATCTTCAGATGCAATGGTTTTTTCAACCCATTTGCAACGGTTTCTTCAACCCATCTTCAAGGAATATCTTATCATCTGCAATGTTTACCTTCGACCGAAAACACTTTTCTTCTGTAACAGTGAGAACAATGGTTTGCAACGCCGTTACACCGTTGCGAACCATCTGTGTTATTTTTTTTCGTCTTTAAAACACTTTTTGAGCTATGTAACATCCTTTTAAGGGTGTTTTGAGCATGATGAGCTAAACCCAACCACCGGGAAAATAGAGGAAGCCATATGTCATGAATGAATGGTAACTATTTTTGATTCTTAATGACTTTTGCATTGATTTTTAATTGATTTATGATTTTTCTTACGTTGTGATTTTGTTTGATGGTGTATGATGGGACTTAAGAGATTTTGATGCGCCATGCTTGTGATTTACAGTTAATATTTTAGAAATCTACTTTTGGCAAAGAAACAGAGTCAATGAAAGAGTTATAATTGTTAAAGAATCATTGTAGAAATCATTCAAAAGTGATTTTGGTGGAATCCTGAGTTCCAGTTCTTCTCAATATTTAAAATCTTTTACTTATTTTCTAGTTTAAATCAAAATTAGGTCTAAAATTTATCTTCACAAGTCTCAGTGAACGGACTATTTTTACCATTTTTCTGAAACGATCATTAGGTTCATAATTTTTTTTTTTTGAAGCATATTAGGTTTATAAATTGTATGAGTTCATAGTCATTTATGAGTTAACATAATTATTCTTGGCACTCCATTTCTAACATTGCTTGTACCTATCTATGTCAATTGCAATTACCTGATTAATAATATATACACATATCATGAAGTTTATTTTATTTTGTTTACTTTTTTCATACATGGTTGGTAATACACTAAGCAATTGTTCTTTTCAATGGACAACTTCATCAACTAATTCAAATTAAAGTGATTGTAGTCTTGATAGGACTCAAAAGACACGAATTAATAAAAAACTTAATCAATTGATTCAAGTCCAACTGATTAACTGAATATCAAAAACATTCTTGAGATTATCTCCTAATACCATTTCCACTCACATTTTATTATAATTTATTGAGATCATCTTATAATACCATCTTCTCTCATATTTTGCTATAATTTATTCGATGCAATAACTAACTGCAGGATTTCTCTATAAACTATGAATAAAGTCTAAGCAAATAAAATAATTGAAGTCTGAAAGGCTTTTTTAAGAAGCTTCAGAAATCAACACCACCATCACCAAATCGATTTTTTAAATCTTGTAGAACTGGCTTGGATAAACTCAAGAAAAGTAATAGAATAATAATGGTAGGATAAAGAGAAATCATCAATATTATCCTCACGCACCTGTTTCTCTCTATCATTATCAGTAACAATGTTTAACATGTAATCATTCGTAGAATCGTCATCAGGAATCTCAACCACTCTTTGTTTCATCCCTAGGAATAAAACGACAAACCTTAAGGCTAATAATAGGGTTTCCTGACATTCTGAAAGCATAATCTAAGGCCTCTCTATTAGTCACTGCAATATTAAAAGAAGCTACTAATCAACCACTGCAGACATAAGATGCAAACATTTGTTTCAATAAAAATGGGTATTCGTGAAAGAGATATACTAAAAACAAAAACCTACGTAGGAAGGAAAAAATTTTAACTGGAAACCAATAAAAAAATACCCAATTTCTTTGTACATAAAACTCAAGCATACATATTCTTGTTTTCTTAGTACTTCAGTGTAGATGCACCAAAATGATCACAACTTGGTTGTGAAAGAAAAGAAACTAATACATAAATATTAAGAAGAAGCCAAAGTATATTCATGGTTATAAAAGAATAAAAAAAAAACAAATAAGGCCTAATTGCAATTTTTTCTTTTCTTGTCCGTATCCCATGAATAGCATCGCAAATAACATCGATTTTTCCATGAATCTCAAACTTCATACTTATCGCGCCCATATCACCAACATACTCAGAGTTTCCACCTTCAACACCATTACTAAAACCAATTAGGACAATTATTATGATTATAATCATCATCATTGTTCATAACAGTGTTATCAGTATCCCAGTCCAAATAATTCCCATTGTATTTCTAAGTACCACTAACTATTCCATACTGACCCGTTTCCGGTGGTGTCAATTCATCGACTTCTAAGTTGGGCTATTTTTGATATATATATATATATATATATATTACTAAATGGGTCTTCTTCTATATTCGAACAATCCGACATTGTTGCATCTCCCATAGTTATTAGTCAAATCAAGGAAACCATATAACCATTTTCCTCTCTTTATATATCTCATGGATTTTGCGAGACGATTAGTGGCAAAACTTTGTCCCTACACCAATTGTCGATAATGTAAAGAGAAAAAAAGAAGACACAATCCCTGTAATCCCATTTGGTGCTTGAGATGGGCATTCGACAGTTAAAAGTCATATTTAAAAAACCATCCATAGGTGCAGATCCCAATTCCAACTTTCTCTTATTTTTTCCGTCAAATGTGTATCTTAATTAATATGCTCTCTTAGTTGAAACAAACTGGTAGATCACGAAGAAATAATTAACACCTGTGGATTGCATGTCTAGTACTAAGTTGGATATTATTCCATCAAAAAAGTTCTCACCAATTGAGACTTCCCACAATGCCTCTTCAAAACCTTGATCCTTGCAAATTCTATTTAAATCCATTGCAACCACAAAGATGTGTCTTGACCCGTAACAACAAACCTGAACGGAAGCCACCCAAATACCAATGATGTCTAACCTTGCAAACCCACCAAAGGATGGTAAGTTTACTTCAGATAGAAGGCTAGTATGAGTCTCTATGACTATCTGAAGCCAATATGCACTGGCACTTAAATTGCCCTTCATGTGGAAGTACCAAATTTCTACCGGAAATCCTGGGGGATGCAAAGAAACGAATAAATCTATTACGTAAAAGTTAAATATGGACGATATATTTCGCAGCATCCTACTATGTGATACCTTGTAGTATTTTACTATAGTAACACGTTTATCATTATTTCTTGAAGTTCAATACATAACAAATTATAATATACCCAATATATATATGGAGTCTCTGGCGAATTTATGAATCATGATGATGATCTTGAAGTTGGAGTTGTGGTAACAGATCAACTGTTCCAGTTCTATTGTCTCTGTGAAGATTTTGTTTTGATTAGTAGCAATAAGACAAAGTCTCAATTCTTCCCAAGTAGCAAGTACCAACAACATTTTAAATGATAACAGAAAAATGTGAAGGACTTCCCCATGTGCTTAGATACTCTACCCTACTCTAATTTTTGCCCCCCTACTACTACTACCCCATTGATCTGTTGAAGGAGTACTTTTGCAAACCCCATTATGATTCTCTCGTATTCGGTATTTAGTAGTGAAATTTACTCCAACATTTAGATTGAACTTCCAAGGATGGTTTACAACTGTACAACTACTTAATGAGTAAAAATCACTTTGTTGTAAAATGTCATGAGCTAATTCTATGATAGTTGATGATTAATGATATTAATCGAGTTTAAACTCATTGTAGCACGACACAACATACAAAGGCATAAAGTATTCACATTATCATCATTACAATATTTAAAAAACATCTTAAAGATCGTGGGGTTGAGCTTCTTCATCTTTTCAAATATGTCACACAACTCCATCCACACTCTGATGTGATTTAGAATAGTGGTAAATAAGGTTCAAACTATCAAACTTGTGAAGATTGATTTTAGATTTAAAAATTGATTTTAAACTGGAAAATATACACAAAAGATGATAATAATATTCACAAATAAACAGGGTTTCACCATTAACCACTTTTAATTGATTCCAAAAATAATAATTCTAAACAATTCTAGCTCAAATAAGTGACACTAATTTTTGCCGAAGGTAGATTTTTAAAATATCAATTGTAAATTACAAGCGTGGCTCATCAAAAGCTCTAGGTCCCAGCATAAACCATCAAATAAAATCACAATCAATTAAGAAAAATCATAATTTCAATTAAAAATAAATGCAAAAGTCATAAAAGAATTATTAAAAGTTACCAATTAATCATGGAAAAATGGCTTCCCCCTTGCCTCGGTGATAGGATTTAGCTCATCTTGCTCAAAACACCCTCAAAAGATTGGTACATAGCTCAAAAGGTGTTTGAAAGATGAAAAATAATAACACAGATGGTTCGCAACGGTATAATAGCGTTGCAAACCACTGTTCTCACTGTTACATGAGAAAAGTGTTTTCGGCTGAAGATAAACGTTGCAGATGCTAAGATATATGTTGCAGATGGGTTGAAGAAACCGTTGCATCTGAAGATAAATATTGCAAAGACGAAGATATCCGTTGCAGATGGGTTGAAGAAACCGTCGCCTATTCCCTGTTCTTCACGTCTTTAGCAGCAGCAGAAACAATTTTCTTCTGTTTTCTTCCCGAGCCTGCCCCATTCGATTTTCGTTGTTCTCTTTGCTATATATAGGTTTAGTAAACCCTAAAAACTTATCCTTAATCGATAAGGACCCCCAAATCTCTCCAAAACCGATTCAAAATCGTGTGTTATCCAAAACTCTTTTTCGAACTTATCATTGACTTTCCAGGCGATTTCTTAGCTTTAATATCTCATAATTGACATGTATGAGTCTTCTTGTTGTTATTAAACACTTTCTGATGATTCAGATGAGTCAAAACTCCCTAAAAATCGGATTTTTAGATTCACAATTAACTTCATACGTGAGAAAATATTTCCCATTTTCACGGAATTTGAATTGGAAAGGGGATGCGCCCTATCCATTGGTGGAGTCCATTTAGAAGATTCCTGGGGTGCATTTAATAATTTTTCCGGGTGACTTTATCACTTTTTCTTGGGGGTGCTTTTATCACTTTTCAAACCGATTTTTTCACAAATATTTATTTCTAAACATACCTACAAATATATAAAATAATCCAATAAGTAAAAATCGAGCATTTGTAATAACAGTGAATTTAGAACAATTTAGACATAAAATTGTGTCTATCATACTCCCTTCACCCCCAATATCCCTTTCATCAGTACAACAATGGATGAATATTTATACATACTTAAAATCCATTATTTTTTAATTGAAGAAATAAACATAAATATGTTTGGGTCCTCTCCACCCACATTCTTTAACATCCTCAAGCATATCAAACTATTCAAAAATGTTCATTGCCAGTAATCATGAACAAAATGAGAATAATCTAGAGAGCATTTTCATTTCTAAAATTAAACAACCCATTTCTTGATTAGCATGGCCAAATAATTCAGTTCTTAGGGTCCCACCAGTTGAACCTCTTTGTGCAGAAATTATAGCTCGTACGACCGACCTTCATGAAGGATGACCCAAAAAAGTCCCAAGAGTTGGAGACTTGTCATCATTGTGAACTTGAGAACTGCCTTGACTCGAATTATTCAAAGTACTAATAGATCCTCCCTTATAAAGATGGAGATTTTCCGAGGATTGTAAATCCATATTGGAGGACGGCACTGAATCGTTGATGCTTGTGCCCTCCTGAAACAAAGAGAGAATATGTTGGGATGCCAGATTGTTGACCTCAGGTTTTGACTGGTTAACTTTTGGATCCATACTGCCCCACTCTTGTATATGATGTTGTAGTTGCAAATTGTTATCACTAATTTCAGATAGAATGGACTGTTCTAGATCCTCGCATGTAAGTACTCGTGGAACATGAAATTGATTAGTAGAGTTGTATGGTGGATCACGGATTCCAATATCAACCATAGTGTCATCAGAAGAAAGAAAACTATGAAGAGGTTCATTGCTCTGAAAGGAAACCATGACTGAATTTTCTCGGAGGTTTTCTCATCGAATACTTCAGACAAATGAGATCTACCTTTGTCAGAAATCAGTGAGGTTGACCCGATGGTAAATCTTATGGTGGTTTCCTTTCTGCAGGAAGGTGAAAGACAAACTATTTACAACTTTATTTAAATGGCATCTGATGTCAAATGGAGAAGAGGACTTTTAAAGTTAATAACATTGAAGTGGCAGTTTAGGACTACCTTCACCAGACCAAAGAATGGATTTCAAGGACTTGTAGGGTACTTCGCTTGCAGCGTCATCTGCTCTGACATCATCATTCTACAAAGTGAAAACGTAAATGCTATTATCATAATCATTTGAGTTTATTGTTTCCTACAACCATGAAAGACTCCACAGTCATAACATATGGTGGGGTAATCGGCAGCTCGGCCTTTTGTAAAATATCGTATGTCCGCTACACAATGAAATCATCAAACTAACCTAGCCGGTAAGACATATCGACCGCAATGACCTGCATAACCAAGTAAAGTTTTTCAGCAAATATAAAATCAATCATTCTAAAGGGAAATATAAATACTGAATGTATATGGTGCGAGAAAAAAATATACCATTCCAACTGCTATACCTTCTCCATGGAGCCATTGACCATATCCAAATCCAGTTTCAATCTCCTGAAAAACATAATAGGAAATAAAATCATTTTATTAGTGTAAATAGTGATTCATAAAGCTATACAGAAAAAAAAGTACCACAACTACAGTCTTTAAGATTACTTGTTCCGCTGATTCTACCACAAGTACAAAACACGGAACTGATTCAAGAAATAAACCTCATACGAATTGAACTAACCTAAATAAATCTTTTTTAACACCCGTATTTTCGCATGACGTTTACTCAAGGATGCGTCATGATATAGGATGAAGCTCCATCCTAAGCTTATAAAGCTTACTTAGGAATGCATCAGGGTGTGGATGCATTAACCTTGAATTATAATGCTAAGGCATATAAGTGATGCATGCTTGAGAATACATCACTGAGCTTTGTTGCGTACCCGAGAATGCATTATAGTGATAAGGCACTATTATACCGTGATGCATACCCGAGAATGCATCACTAGAAAGTGAAGTAGATGAATGTCATTTACCCTCCTTATATCCACTTGTAGAAATGCGAAAAAAACATATATAAAGAGGAGTCATTGGTTGGAAATCAATGAAGCATACCCGAGGATGCTTGTAATGAAGTTGGAAACGATGTTGGCTTTTCATTACTAGGATTATGTTGCTTGTTCCTTTTAAATTGACCCTTCAGATGAACTACGGACATGCTTGATCCCTTCAAGGTACGGGTCGGGTACATAGGCATCCGCAATGCAATGCATTGAGGTGCAGCATCTTGTTGCTCATATCATCTAATTTGGAAATATTTTCGACGCTTGGGTAACTCATATCATATGGCTCGACAATGCTAGGCAAGAGATGATTTTTATCGTACTTGATGAGGTAGTTGCATTCCATTTGATAGATGTTCATACTCCTATCAAGCCATTCGGAATGAACGAAATATGCCTGGTTGCTACACTCTTGGCAAGAACAAGATCAGTGCCCCAGCGCTTAGTCGAACCAGAGTTAAGGAAGCGAAAAATAGGCCTGGAATGGCCTAGGTGCTTGTTGAAGGAGTGAGTTAGGCTTGGACAGTGCTCGTAAGTATATGATGTTTGCCAAAGGCATTCACTATTGGCTTAAATGGCCTTGACCCTTTGAGAAACAAAGGTGATTTGGAACGGTATGGAAACTACATTTCGAGTATCATGCTTGCAAAGCATGCTTGGAAAAGCAAACCGACCTACATTTACCTAGCGAGAAGTGAATCTTTAAGGCTAAGTTACTTTCTTTACGAGTGGCGTGTCGGGGAGTTCTTGCCTGCACGACGAGTAGCGCCGGAGGCGGTATTTCCCGGTCCGTCACAAATGGTATCAGAGCAAGTTCCGAAAAAACATTAGGGACTGTACGTTTTAGACTTGTCGAGTATGTGTATGTAATGTGACCACAAAAATTTTCCTTCAAAGGAAAAATGAAAATTTGGAAGAGTAGACCAATTTGTGCAAAATAAGAGTTCTTAACTGGTATGCCAGTTACTTTGTAAATTTTATGTTGGACAATCAGGCCAAGTGTCTGTGCTAAAAAATTTGTAACTACTACAATAGTTACTTCGCAAACATTTGGACGCGCTCGAGTGTACCGTGAGTTTGCAAGGCCTTATTAGGCTCTTTTACCATACTGTTGGTAACCCGGAAGACCGTCGCTGGAACGGTAGTAGATAACGGGACTGATCATCCCACTCGTCGCTGGAACTGTATGTGCTGTCAGGCCTGCTAGCTCCCACTTACAAATGGTAACCCGAAATACCGTTAGCTATAACGGTAGGCTTGCATCCGACTACACTGACATTTTAGTTGGGTCCTCACAGTATTAAGTAAAATATTGCTTGTCATATTCGATGACCCTTTCAACCATCATGAACTTTGGGGACTCCTAAGTGTTATGGTATGGGACGTGCACTTAGGATCTCGTGTTAAGAAATCCTTTCCTATTTATGAACATGTGGTATGTGACATATGTTTAGAGATTCAAATTGATTTTCTTGGTAATGTTGTAAAACTTTTTCTGATCCTCGAGCATGCAGTATGGGATGTATGTTCGGAAGGTCTCAATATGCGTTTACGACAATTGCTCATATTAGGATTCCTGGATATGTGGAATGAGACGCATATTCAGAAGGTCCTATTTGTATTCATAACAAACATTGGACCCTTGCAGGATTTTTGTACATCATGGTATGTGACATATGCACAGCAAATCCAAATCAATGAAGCTTGTCCACAATAGCTTTTGAGTTGAATTTCGGGGAAAAAAATCTTTAAAGGTGGTAAGAATGTAACACCCGCAATTTTCGCATGATACTTACTCAGGGATGCGTCATGAAATGGGATGAAGCTTCATCCTAAGCTTATAAACCTTACTTAGGAATGCATCAGGGTGTGGATGCATTGGCCTTGATTTATAGTGCTAAGGAACTATTATGCCGTGATGCATGCTTGAGAATACATCACTGACCCTATGTTGCGTACCCGAGAATGCATTATAGTGCTAAGGAACTATTATACCGTGATGTATACCCGAGAATGCATCACTAGAAAGTGCAGTAGATGAATGTCATTTACCCTCCTTATATCCACTTGTAGAAATGCGAAAAAAACATATATAGAGAGGATTCGTTGGTTGGAAATCAACGAAGCATACCCGAGGATGCTTTCCCAAGCAAGCATCCATGTTTCTATGAAGCTTACCGAGAAATCTTCATTAATCCGTGATGCGTACCCGAGTATGCACTACTAAAAAGTGCAGTCGATGGATGTCTCTTACCCTCCTTTCTAGATATATGGAAATGTGATTAAGAAATATATAAGGAGGGGACTTGGGTTGAGTGTGTATGAACAGTAATATACATATATGTGATGTGCCTATACGTTGGTGCATACTTGATGTATAGGCGTCAATATGCTTGTAACTTAGCCGTTGGAGCATGGATTATGAGAAAACATCATTCATCCGTATTGCGCACTCGAGAATGCATTATGCATGCTAAGTGAGGATAGTTATGCACAAGCCTGTGCATAATCTGCTAAAGTTCCTTAGCCTGTGTGGACTAGGCTTAGCTTGGCCTTTGGCCTTGCAATGAAGTTGGAATCGATGTTGGATTTTCCTTATTAGGCTTATGTTGCTTGTTACTTTTGAATTTACCCTTCGGATGAACTACAATCATGCTTGCTCCTTCAAGGTACGGGTTGGATACGTAGGCCGCCGCAATGCAATACATTAAGGTGCAACATCTTGTCGCTCATATCATCTAATTTGGAAATGATTACGACACCTGGGTAACTCATATCATCTGGCTCGGTAATGCTAGGCAAGATATGATTGTTACCGCACTTGATGAGGTAGTTGCATTCTATATGACGGATGTTCATACTTCCTATCAAGCCATACGGTATGAACGAAATATGCCTGGTTGCTACACTTTTGGCAAGAGCAAGATCAGTGTATGCACCCAGCGTTTAGTCGAACTAGAGTTGAGGAAGCGAAAAATGGGCCTGAAATGGCGTAGGTGCTAGTCCAAGGCGTGAGTTAGGCTTGGACATTGCTCTTCAATACGTGATGCTTGTCAAAGGCATTCATTATTGGCTTTAATGGCCTTGACCCTTTGCATAACAAGGGTGAGTTGGAACGGTATGGAAACTACATTTCGAGTATCATGCTTCTAAAGCATGCTTGGAAAAGAAAATCGACATGCATTTGCCTAGCAAAAAGTGAAGCTTTAGGGACGGGTTACCGTCTTTACGAGTGATGCATCAGGGAGTTCTGGCCTACGTGGCGTGTAGCGCCGGAGGCGGGATCTCCCGGTACGTCACATCTTTGGTGTCAGATCTATAACTCTACCTTTTTAAAATTGCTCATAAAATAAAAACAAAAACTGAAAAATAGATGATAGGGGAATAAATTACTATCAAATAGGTATTAAACTACTGTCCACTTTCCCAAGATTCCAATTGTCTCAAGAATCTCAACTAACATATTTGTGAAAGTCACTAATTGTCACCATTTATAACTTTAGGCTACCCAAGAACAGTTAAGACTTGCCAATTGTCACCATATTGCAGGTGTAACATCTTTCACTCAAAACTCTAAAAATGTACCATATAAAGCAAGAAGGGATAGGTCCTGTTAGGATGTTATGAGACAAATCCTACATGCTAAGATGTGTTCTGTTATCCGGTGTGGTCCTCCACTTCAAAGCGAGCCATAAACCTGAGTTTGAAAAAAGGACCATTAGGCCGTTATAGTGGAAGATGTATGGATTCTTTTAAAACTTTTGCATACATTCAAACAAAGATTTTTTAAAATTACTTTGACAATGGGGATTTCATCCCTGGCCTCACATTTGGTGCACCAAAGGTCACCATCATCACCAATAACTCTCTTGCTACACCGATGTATGCAAGATATTGTCATTCGGTTTTGATCAACAGTTTGGTTGCAGTGGATTTACATATTATTATATTGGAAGCCTGCAAATACAAAGTCTATATTATTGTAAAACCGTGAAAGCCCCTTGCATGGATCAAAAACTTAAAAAAGGAAGTAGATGTAACTTTATCATGGTTTGTGATGTTTAATATGCTTAATAAACATTCTAATAAGCTGGCATTAAAATAAGAAGAGCTAAAAGTGCAACATTTTAGACTACGCAGATCATGCAAGGCGACATCATATTGTTACCTAGCTTCCGTTTTAAATTAAGAAATGTGTGGGTTTCAAGGTCTACATGTTGTGGATGGACTGTGATAAAACCTAAATATACGACAAAGGGATAAAGTATGTGTGGAAACATTAGCAATATGATTCCGATTATTACTTACTTGTCGACGGTTTCAGTGATGCACATAAGTTTAAAACAAAAAAAATAAAAAGAATTTAAAATGGGTAATAAACTACCTAGCATGAAGGATCCCACTCAGTCAAGATTAGTTCAAATATGGTTTCCGTTTCCCGGTTTCAAGATTAAGCAAAGGTTTTTTTACTTTTTTCATCGGGACTGTAATGTGACAGGGAGGTCTGGAATAAGTGAACCTGCACATAATACAATTACTCGCAAAGGTCGTAAATAAAAGTGTAAAGTGCAGAGACAAAACACGGGAGAATTATAACGATTGGAGGATAAAAAAAATAAAAAAGATAAAACATAAAATATACCTTTCTCACATGGCAACAATTTCAGGTATGTCTAGATTGGTATTTACTTTGGTTGCATTTGTCGATGAAAGGGTGATCTTCCCTGAGTCATAGTAAAAAAATATTAAATTTGTTGGTTTGTATAAATACCCCTAATACAGATTAATTTAGAGAATAAAATATGTTGATATAAACGAGAATACTTAGTAACTCTTAACAAAGGTGGAGCTTACGACAACCAATACAGGGCAGAAAATAAAATTACAATCAATCGGGTCATTTCCTACTTGGTTTACGGTAGACTCCCACGGTGTAATCTGCAGTGTTGAGTCGTTGTGGGAGACAAAATAGTTTCATCATGTATTTCCACTAACAAACCACAATACGACAAAAGTTATAATTTGTATACCTTAGATTTTTGAGGGTGATCTTGCACATCCTACTCGACTGACCATCGGGCCTTACATCACTTGGATGTTGGTGATGGTTTTCAAGAAACCAAAAGCATCTGCATGTAAAGTGAACAAACACTGAGTGAGGTTCCTTAAAATTGTACAGTGGGACATCACAGGTGCCCTTGTACACCTTGTGCATGGATAATAAAAGTGGCTAGTTTTCTTTTTGGTCAACAACATCCATCTAAGAAAATAAAAATACATTTTATATTAGAAAGTCACTTCAATGTTTGGTGGTGGATAATTAACCAACGTAAGGAACTCATTGGTTAATTAAACAATGAGAAATATGAACACAAAATATAGCGAAGTTATCGCCAGATTCATCAATTGTTTTTGTTTTAATTGACTCGTTACCCTTATGTACTTATCTTTTATGGTCATAATTCATAGTAGTATTCTCGGCTTATTTTAGTTGTTCCAATGTATTTCGGGAACAACGAACGTCCATCATCAACGGTTATGTATATTTTTTTATTAAAGACTATTACCTGTAAGGTTGATGTTTCGAAGGTTGGACTTGAAGGCCTCAATCTCTGTAAATAGAGCTGGCAACGGGTTACCCGGCCCACGGGTTAGACCTAACCCGACCTGTTTTAACCCGGCTAGACTCAGCCCATTATCTAAATAGATCGGATTAGAGTTGCTCTATTAGGACCTGCTAAATAACAGGCCGGGTTAAGGCCAGCCCTTACCCGCCAACCCATAAAAAAAATTAAATTGGTAAATTATTTATAAATTGAAATTTATATTCAGAACTTACTAAAAGATCTAAATTCCAAAATAAATAACTATTTTAGATCAGAACAAAGTAAATAAAAATTACAATCATAATTTAACAATGTATGATAAGATCTTTAATAATTTAAGTTCTGGATGTATCGATTAAATATCCATACCAATAATAAAGAAGAATCATTTGATTCATTTCCACACCAATAAAAACACAAATAAATACAAATATAAGTTATAGAGAAACATAATTGATGGATTAAGATGGAGATCAGATTGATATATACAAAGGAAAAGAAGAATATAAAACTCTCGTATTAAACCAGAGAGAAGAAAAATTGTCTAATGGAGAGCGACACAACCAGAGAATAAAAGATGCGTCTATAATGGAGAGAGACTGTGATGTGGAAGACAATAAGTATATGCATTACTGATTAGGTATGAGACCGAAATTGCTATGCCTTTCCTTAAATTACGCTAAGTACTAAACTAACTAAGCAATGTCAACCGTACCTAGATAGTTCAGTGGTTCCACACTGGTAAGAGTTTCGAGCCTTAATAACAGCAATAATATTTTTGCCTGCCTTAACTAATTGTAATTGCTAGTTTGCTATGTTGCCACCTAATATCTAGGGCCGACCTGTCAACCCGCACGGGTTGACTCGCCTAGAGTTAGGGTTAGACAAATGAACCCGTAAAAAGAAACGGACCGAGTTAGGGTTGGACCTATACAACCCGTGACCCGTCTAACCCGTAACAGGTCGACCCTAACCTGGTCCGTTGCCAGCTCTATCTATGAAACAGAATTTGTGCGGAATAATCGCCACCGAATTCGAATCCAAAGCAGAAATAGTGGTGCTCCACCAAAAGAACCCCCTTTTCTCACAATTTACCTAGGGTGTATGAACAATTGTGTGACGGACCGGAAAATTTTTGTATCTAACGGGTCGGGTTATGACCCGCTTAGCAAGCTCTGACTTTCCAACACGCCATTCGAGAAACCGCCATTACCAATTTTTGAGACCAATTTAATTTTTACCAAACAAATATTTATCAAATTATCAATTTGAGTAAGAATCATATCCTCATCCAGTTTGGACCCGACAGTTATTAGCCATGGCTCATCCCGTTAGGGACCTTCAGTTAGTAGCTCATCCCCGAAGGGATCCGACAATTATTATCCTAAGCTCATATCCGTAAGGACCTATCAGTCAATAGCTCATCCTCATAAGGACCCAGCAGTTATTAGCCTTAGCTCATCAAAGGACCCATCAGTTAAACATATATGAACTACTCTAGAAAGAGTTAATAATCATTTTTGGCTCGATGTTATAAACTGTCACCATTTACAACAACCATCCTTCTCAGATGATGTGAATTGCCTCTAAACGGAACAACCATCTCCAAATCTCATTTGGTGATGTGAATTAGAATCCAGTAATCACCCTTCATTTCTCATCAGATGATATGAACAACCTCGAAGAAGATGCAATCATCTCTCAAAGTAGCATGAACAACCAGTAGGTTGACTGCAACTACCTCTTACCAATAATATTGACTGCCAAGATTACAATCATCACCGAATAGTTGGTCTGAACTGCCAAGCAACGACCAACCCTTTTAAACAAAATAAACAACTTCCATTATATATGTTAAACCGCTTATGCGGCTGTCTACGCACCCTTCTTCGTAGTCCAAAAAGGATCAAACAGACCGTAATTCATCACGTCATACACCATAAAAATATTTATTCAATTTACCATCTTATTTACCGAAATTACAAAATCTTATAAAATAAGATTTAGCATTGGTTACACATTATTAAACAAAAGCCACATACAACAATACCAAATATAATCATAAACAAAGGTAGCAAAATTGTCAACTTAGAAGTACACAGACGTGGGCACCAAAATGTAAGATTAAAGAAGTGGCGTGTATTAGTAAGATAAACCTGAAATGGCTCCATGAGCTAAAATGTGTGCCACCAACTAGATCTACCTTAGATTAGCGTGTCTATGAATTCATATCGTGTATACAGTACACTTAATCGCATAGAAAATGTAACCAAAATGTGTGGCCAATATGCTTAACAATAAGATTAATGTATTACCAAAATAATTCTCACGGCATTTGTTAGAATTTAACTCGGAAGAGTCAAACCACATACTATATAAATTTCTTAAAGCTAAAACCGTAATTCGCACATAGTAAGTACACATCGGGATCACTCATCTAGTTGTTGTACATGCTTTTCAAGTGACAATATTTTATTTGGGAACTACATGCAAAATAAGAAGGATAGTAACACAGATAACAGTTTGGACTGACTAGCCCTACGGTGAATAACACTTTTAAAAATAGAAACATCACAACATCCACTTTTAAAATGAAACCAGTGCCATCATGAATATAAAAATATATACCAGATGCAATTAAGTAATAACGAGACAATTCATAGACTACGATCCAAATCCTTCCGTCAACTGTACCGTGAAAATGCGATAGAATCTGCTCTTAAGCTAAAATATACATAACACATATTACATTAATTATCAAATGAAGAGTGCAGTTCAAAACCAATTGCAAAGCTAACAAAACAATGTCTCACTGAGGTATAGAACGTCGCATAATTACCGTATCTAATAACCACACATAAGATATCTAGAACTGGGATAAACGAAAATTCCATGTGGTGATTGATAAATTAGACCCTCTGCTAACACAGTACCTACCACCATGGGATAGCTACAAACAGTATGACTTCTGTTGGAAAATAAAAGGAGGACGACGTGTAAGACGACTAAAGAAGGAGTCAGTGGTACTAAAAAGAACGAGAAGCACACAATCAAAGCCGTATGAAAGGATCAAAAAAGAACATATGTGAAAGACTGAGTAAATCCCTGCATGTTTGACACATAAGATCGGGAAAGTAGTATCACACTGATCGAAACAGAGAGCATTAAATGCTTATTGAACGGGAAAGTAAGAGTAATAATGAACGTGGAGCGGGAAAGTAAGGGTAATAATGACTCTGGAACGGGAAAGTAAAGGCAATAATTACTTTTATTTACTTTAGCCACATGGTTGACACATGTGATCCGGACAAAGATGATTTTCAAAGAACGAAGAGTACGTGTTAATCATACAAGGTAACAGACCAAAAAGTAAAAAGCATGACCTGTCAACCATACAATCATCCCGATCCAAAGATAATAAGGAGAACGAAAGAAGGTATCGGGACAAGAGGGACCCATTAGATAATCTATAAATAGAAGAGAGCATTCAACAGAGAAGAGATCGGAAAATTAAAAGAAGAAGAGGCTAAGGAAGAGTAATCAGAGAAGAAGGAAAAAGATCATTAGGTATGTATTCATTGTGTAAGATACTATTTAAAAGTTTCACTATCATGATTCATCTTCTATACTTAAAAAGATTATGAATTTGAGGCTGTAATTTGATCAGATATTTGATTTGTAAATAAATGGTTAATTGAAATCTTTCTCATTAATTGATTTATCAAAATGTTAGTTAAAATCTTTCTATTTTACCGTTTTTCATCAAATCATTGGTTGTTGATGTTAATGGGAATTTTGGCATAAATAATTTGGCGCTAGAAACAGGGAATGGGTTAAAGGATTTATCCTACCTGTTCATGAAAAATGGATTTTTCTGTTATATATGTATTTCAAAAGTAAAGAAATTTAGTATAAAGAATTTGATAGTTCTATGCAACATTTTGGCTTAATTTAACTTTAGCTAACAAGTGATTTCTTTTGCATAATAACCTTTATGTGATATGCAAAATGGAAATTGTATGTCAATGAAAAGAAAAAGTTTTAAGTTTGAATGGATCTGTTTAAATGTTTGATTTCCTATTATAGCATTTTAAAAGATTCATGGTAGATGATACAAATTATTTTACTAAAAGTATAGATAGATTTTTAGAAGGTCAGAAAACTAGTCTCTGTCACTTCTTTATTAAATAATCAGTTAAGAAATTATATGACTAACTTTTAAAAGATCATTAGAATTCAAGGGAAAAAAAAATAATCAAGAAACAAAGAATCTAGAAGAAATATGTCTCAAGAAGCAGGCTCTGGAAATTAAGACAGTAACGACAGACAAAGTTACAGACAAATGGAAGGAGAGAGTGAGCCAGAACAACAACAGAGTGATGTATGAAATCATACACCTATTCATGAATTAACACCAAATACCATTATTCAAAATCAGTCGTCACATCATGAGAATTCACGAAATGAAGTAAATCATCTTCAAAATATGATGAAAGAAATGAATGAAATAAGAAGAGAACAAAGGGCCAGTCATAATCGAATCGAATTATTAACCAGAGAAAATCAAGCTTTGAAAAACGCGATTCAACGTGAGGAAAGACAAGCTGCAATAGGGTCACGAATTCAAGAAGCAATTTCTGGAAGGCGTGTACCCAGAAATGAAAAGGAAAATCAAGATCAGAGGATGGTGTTAGTAGGATCATCATCACGGGCTAGGAGGCAACGGGAAAATCAAGAAATTCAACGTGCACAGTGGCAAAAATGTATTGAAGCTATGGAGCAAATGAAAGAAGAGATAAAAGGATTAAAAAATAAAGAAGGGGGAAGAATAGAAGAGGTGCTGAAAGAAGCCAAACGGACACCGCTGGCTCAACAGTTGACATGTGTTCCATTGCAAAGAGAATACAGTATCCCTGTATTTGAATGTTATGATGGAACGAAGGACCCGACCTCACACTTAAAATATTATAATCGAGTGATGTCACGATGGGACAGACACGAAGCAATAATGTGCGGATGTTTCCCATCAAGTTTGAAAGGTTCATCATTATTATGGTATGCCAGATTGCCAGAAAGTTCCATTCAATGTTATTCACAATTAGTGAGGAAATTTCTCGAAGCATACATGTACAACAAGCCCGTTGATTCGGGAGTGGACAGATTATATTCCCTTACATCATGGCCAGAAGAAACGATTCGGTCATATACGGCCCGATGGCATACAATTTGTCAAGCAATTGGAGATGTAGATTCAAGTACAACAATCAATCATTATAAATGGGGAATCGCTGATTGGAGATGTCAACTTTTTATTGAAATTCATCGTAACAATCCCAAAACCGAGGGACATCTCAGGGAAATAATAGAAACATGTGCAAGACTGCAAGATGTGCAAGAACAAGGTCCAAGAAGTAATTCACGAAATCAAAGAAACATGAAAAGGACAAATTCAATCGAAGTATCACCAGAACAAAAAAAGAAATTCCCTCATAAATCTGAACCAAGGGAATCAAAGCGCCCACGGCAAAGGGATAACAAAAAATTTGTTCAGCGATTTCAAGAAAGAGTGTTCACAAAACTCAATATATCATATTCTGAATTATTCGAAAGCATAAAAAATAAACCAGATTTTCAGTGGCCACCATCAAAAGGAAATCAGCCTGAGTTCACACAACGTTCGAAAGATTATTGTGAGTACCACTGATATAAAGGGCACACAACAGATAATTGCAGGAATTTTATTATACTGGTACAAAAAATGATTGACGCAGGAGAGTTGAAAGAATTTATTCAAAGGCCCGAACCAATAGCAAGACCAGACAAAGGCAAGGCAGTGCATATCCCATATAACGAACACACCATTAATATGATATCATTTTCAGAAGAAAGAGATACAGATATGAACGCAGTAATCAATAAAAAGTTGTCCAAGAGGATTCAAGACCATGAAATTTTTAAAGTATCAGGAAGGATAACGGAAGCTTGGGAAGACTGGATGGCATCCCCTTTAACTTTCTCAGCACAGGAAGTAAATCAAGAAATTGAGATGCACAATGATCCTTTGGTTCTTACATTGCTAATGTCACGATGGAACGTTAGAAAAATTCTTTTGGATGGGGGCAGTTCTTTAAATGTGTTGTTTCATGACACATTTTGCAAAATGGGACTAAAAAAAGATCAGTTAATCCCGTCCCGATATGTAATTTATGGGTTCAACGGAATGGCTTCAAGACCTGAAGGAGATATTGATTTGCAAGTATCTGCTGGAACAATTAACATCTTGACAAGATTCAGCGTAGTAGATGCTCCATACCCGTACAATGCAATAATCGGGAGACGATGGATACACCAGCTGAAAGGTGTAATTTCAACTTATCATCAATATTTGCGGTTTCCAACAACGCAAGGAGAAATGGAGATCAAGGGAGATCAAGATGATGCGAATTTTTGTATAATAGCAGAGGTAAGAATGCATTAAGAACGGGAACAACAACAGCGGGAAAGGAAGAAAGACCGTAAAATCAAAGCAAAGGAAGAGGAGATAAATCAATACTTGAAAAGAAACATCGAACAAAAAGCAACAAATGAATTAGGAGAAAGCAGTAAGAATCAAGAAAATTCAACAAGTCAGCAGTTCAAAGGATCCTCATAGCAATTAAAGGGAACTCCAACTTCGATCGGGAATCCTAAACCAATTTTCACTTCTGTAGAAGAAACTAAAATTATAAATATTGGAACTTCAGAATGGCCTAAACAAGTGTGAATTGGAACATTGATGAAAGAAGACATGGAGCAAATTTTAATCAAGCTACTTCGTGATTTTATAGATATATTTGCATGGAAGATGAAAGATATGCCCGGGATAGATCCAAATATTGTACAACATGAATTACAAATACGTCCCGATGCTATACCATTTCGACAACGGATACGAAAGGTTGCACCGGAGTATCACGATCCAGTAGAAAAAGAATTAGCAAAGCTTTTAAATGCAGGATTCATTCGTGAAGTACGATATCCAACGTGGATTTCTAATATGGTGACCGTTCCAAAAAATAACGGTGGAGTAAGAATCTGTATGGACTTCACCAACTTAAATAAAGCATGTCCGAAAGATAGTTATCCACTTCCCAACATTGATCAGTTGGTAGATGCTGTAGAAGGCCATGAGGCATTATCTTTTATGGATGGTCAGTCGGGATACAACCAGATTGCACTTGCAGAAGCTGATCAAGAACACACAACATTCTTCACTCCACGGGGGTTGTATTGCTATACCAGGATGCCGTTTGGATTACGAAACGCGGGAGCAACATATCAACGACTGGTTGATGCAATATTCAAACCTTGGATCAGACAAATACTAGAAGTTTATGTGGATGATATGTTGGTAAAGAGCAAATTATCTATCAACCATCTACAAGACCTCACTGAAATTTTTGGTGCATTACGAAAATACAAGATGAAAGTTAATCCGGAGAAGTGTATTTTTGGTGTTACTTCGGGACGTTTTTTGGGTTACTTGGTTACAAAAAATGGAATTGAAGTTGATCCAGCAAATATTCAAGCAATAACAGACATGCCATCACCCAACAACATTAAAAGTGTACAGAAATTAAATGGATGTTTGACTGCTTTAAGCAGATTTATTGCAGATCATCAGAACGGTGCAAACCCTTTTTTGATATACTCAAGAAGAAAAATAAATTTGATTGGAACGATCGATGTGAACAAGCTTTCCAAAACATAAAAAAACATCTGGCTACATAGCCAGCATTACAGAAACCGGAACCTGAAGAAATATTAACTTTGTACATAGCGACAACGGAAGATGCAATCAGCGCAGTGATAGTACGTACTAATGAGAAAATAGAAAAACCAATATATTATATCAACAAAACCCTTAATTCGGCAGAAAGAAATTACACTAAAATCGAACAACTCATTTTATCATTGGTCTTTGCCACTCAGAAGTTACGTACTTATTTTCTCACACATTATGTTCGTGTCCCGAGCAAGGCACCGTTACAATCAGTATTAAAGAATACAGGAAAAGTAAGAAGGATCGCAAAATGGAACGCCCAGCTAGAACAATTCAACATCATTTATGAGTTGCAAACTGCACAAAAATCTCAAGTTTTAGCTGACTTCCTTGCGGATTTCCCGATTGAAGAAGAATATGAAATTCAAGGTCCGATAGGTGGAAAAAAAGAAATTAACTTATTTAAAACTTTTTCATTAAAATTTTCATCACATTAATAATTCATTTCTTATCTATGTTAAAGGATTACCAGGATGCGAGGAAGAGGACCCACAAGATATTCTGAACTCAACAAATTCTCAAAGGTGGGAAGTCTTTGTTGATGGGTCCCGAAACAAGGAAGGAGCAGGAATTGGCATTGTGATTACTGCACCAATGGGAGGACGAATGACACATTCATTCCGTCTTGAGTTTGAAGAACATACAAACAACATAGTAGAATATGAAGCTGTGGTTCATGCTCTAAAACTCATCATCGAGCTAGGAATCAGCAATGTTCGACTCACAAGTAATTCACAGTTGGTAATTCAACAAGTCGAATTAAAATATCAAACACTTGATGAAGATTTAGTACAATATAAAAACCTTGTTCAAATCTTAGCAAATCAAATCCCAAACATTATTTTTCGGCATCTGTCCCGAGACAAAAATCGACTTGCTGATACACTGGCACTCATTTCCTCCATGGTAAACGATCCTAATATCACAGCAATAAAAGTCGGAAGAATATATGAACCATCTATCCAGATAAAAGCACTTCATAACATAGAAGGAGATGTGATAGAAGAAATTAATGATCCCGCAATACAAAATGACCCATCTATGCCTCAACAAGTAGATGATCAACCAAGTGAACCAGATTGGATGATTCCGATTCATCAATATCTACAAGATAACGTATTGCCTTCAAATTCTAAAGAAGCAAGAAAAATTCAACTCAAATCGGATAACTACCAGCTTCGGGATGGAATTTTCTATCGTAAATCATTCATCGGGCCATTATCCTGATGCTTATCACAAAAGGAAGGAATACGGATACTCAAAGAAATACATTATGGAGCTGCGGGAAACCACGGTGGAAGGCATTCACTCGCATTAAAAGCTAAAACCCAAGGTTATTATTGGATATCCATGCTTAAGGACTCAGAAAACATGGTACGAAGGTGTGAAGAATGTCAACGATTCGCAAAGAAAATCAAAGCACTTGCCACAGAGCTTAATTCTATACTCAGTCCATGGCCATTTGCGAAATGGGGGGTAGATATTGTTGGTCCGTTAGTTGAAGGGAACAAAAAGAGAAAATATTTAATAGTGGCCACCGATTATTTTACCAAGTGGGTAGAAGCTAAAGCATTAGCTCGGATCAGAGACTCCGATGTGTTCACATTTTTATTTGAAAATATGATCTGTAGATTTGGGATTCCAGCAGCCTTAGTTTCTGATAATGGACAGCAATTTCAAGGAAAGAACATTGATATGCTATTTTAAGCATATAACATTCAGAAACACAAATCCACACCATTTTATCCCCAAAGTAATGGACAAGCTGAATCCAAAAATAAAACAATTGCAATAAATTTGAAGAAAACATTGGATGGACATTACAAACGATGGTGTGAAAAATTGCATAATACATTATGGGCGTATCGCACCATAAGAAAAGAATCCACTGGAGAGTCACCATTCCTTCTTACCTATGGGACATAAGCAGTTATACCGAAAGAGGTCATTCTACCTACAACTAGAAAAGAAGCATGGGAGAAAAATATAAATTCAGATTTAATGTTACAAAAGTTAGACGATTTAGAAGAAAAAAGAGAAGTGGCACTCCAAAAAATGGAAAATTATCAAAGAAAGTTGGCACGGAATTATCATAAAAAGGTCAAGTCACGAAACTTTGTCCAAGGACAATATGTTTTACGACAAATCACACAATACCATCGGGACAAAAGTGCAGGGAAATTCGCACCAACTTGGGATGGTCCGTACATAATACAAGCATCAGCGGGACAAGGATCATACTATCTTCGGAATATGCAAGGAGAAATCCTACAACATCCATGGAACGCACAATATTTGAAACTTTATTATCCATGATTACCAATACAGCTATGGTGGCCAATACAGGTATACAAATTTTTATTCAATACTTTATCTGATGATAACATTTTTTATAAAGTTATACTTAAAATAACAGTGAATTCCAGGAACACCTCATTCTGGAAAACGCTACGATTGACGACATAATCAAAATTCAATTACTACAGGAACACTTTATTCTGGAAAACGCTACGATTGGCGACATAACCAAAATTCAAATCCAGGAACACCATATTCTGGAAAACGCTTCGATTGGAGACACAATTATGATCCAATTACTCCAGGAACATCATATTCTCGAAAGCGCTTACGATTAGCAAATCGTAATATCAACAAAGAGGTAAATGTCCTTATAGAATTTTAATAATTATGAGATTCTAATAAAGAAGGAATACCTAATTTATGGTTATCATTTTCAGAGTACGTTCGGGACCAACCCTGTATCTTACCTCTGGCCCGGGTTTGTTTCGTATGTGTGGGATCTCGAATTACATGTTTTGAGGTATATATACTTCGATCCATTGTACTCATGAAACAATATGATTAACCTAAAGATTTCATAAATGTCATCTCTTATGCAGGGACAATATTAAAAGCATATCCAAGCACAATAAAAGAAAATCACAAAATGATGTTTCCAACTACAGTATGTCAAAATTCAGAATACAAAAGGATCGGGATACAAGAAAAGAATATCAAAAGATGAAGCTATGAGCATTAGAGCAAAGAACAAGTACAACTAGGCATCGGAATTGGTGCGTCGGGACGGTGGAGAAGGAACTACCGGGACGGTAGCGCGACCATTCAAAACAGAAGGATCGGCTTGAGCACGATCCAAGGCAGCATTAAATGACATTGCAATTTTTGCCTTGGCATCTTGTCTCACCCATATTATATAAGCATGCCTGTAATCAATTTCTGATTGAAGATCTTTGATTTTTTGCTGATATTTTTCTACTTGATCTTTTTCGGAATTTAATTCCTTTAATAACTCCTCAAATTTTGATTGCACTTTTATAATTTCCTGTTCACAAGCTTCGTGTTTCGAAGTTTCAGCATTCAAATGAGATTGCAGAATCCCGAAGCTTTATTACACTCAGAGCTACGTTCTTTTTTGAAGTCTTCAACTTTTCAGTAATAATTGTTATTGTGTTATTTGCAACATTGAGTTCAGCTCCTGCTATTGTTGCTCGTGCATTAGCTTCGTTGACCTTCTTTTCTAGCCCTGAAAACCAGAATAAGTATCAGATAAACCATATAATACCCTCAACAAAACAAGCACATAACTCAAGCATATACCTCTAGCTACAGACTTAAACTCTGTTTCTTTAAGGGTTAAAGTTTTCAGAGCTTCTTGATATTTTGATTCATCTCTATTACGTCTCCAAGTATTCAACTCAATACTATCGGACAACTGTGCTAATTTCCCTTTAACCAATTCCATTTCCATATTTACTTCTCTTGCTTGATTGTTCAACTGAGTCATCCTACGCTGGAACCTAAATAGGGATTCCAAGTCTCCCACTGATCCCATAAATGAATTTCAAAACTTAAAAAATAAAAATAAATAATAATAATAAAAAAATGGTACGAACCTATAGAGGTACGAACCCAAAATAAGTACGAACTAAGGGGCAAGGAACGAACCTTGATTCTGAATTTGAAGCCTTTGATTTTGATCCTCAAAATTTTGAAGTTGTTGATGTTGCTGTTGTTGTTGTTCTTGTTGTTGTTGTTGTTATTGTTGAAGTTGTTGTTGAAGATAGTTGTTTTGCTGCTTGAGATTTTCAATTTCTTGCTGCAAATCATCATTTCCGCACTTCACCCTCGCTGCTTCGTTCTTGAACATCAGCTCCATCATTGTGGCCCGAGCCTTGTACGCAGCGAATAGGCAATCGTTACCATATTTAAGCTGAGCAAGAGCTTGCTGCGGAAAAGAATATGATGGACCTTCTGCAATAGTCAGAACTTCATTTAAAGAAGAAGGAAGATTAAGTGGGAACGATTAATCGTAACACTCGCTTTCGAACCAAGCGTCCCGAGCATCCCCCAGTGGAACAACACCAAATGAAGTCCGCAGCCTAGCCATTGAAGAACTATCAGATTTTAATGGATCGTGACATGCGGAAGTATTCAGAAATCCTTTAGAAAGAAACCACTGGAAAGCTTCGTCTTCATCACCAGCAAAAGTGATTCCTTCATTCACTTCAGGGAAGGACCTTTGAGTAGAAGGTTCAGCGTCAGTCATGTCAACATCGGCTCTATCAGCATTAGTGGCAGAATGAACCAATGTCCCGATGGGTGCATTTGATTCATGAATGACTCCAGAAGCATTTTCATCCACAAGGAGGCTCGGGACATTAGGGACATCTGTAACTGAAGTACTAGGAGATATGTTTTCAACATTCGCTTCTTCAGAAACTTCATTTCTCTTTTCTTCTACAACAACATCAACAACAATATTTTCTTTTTCAGTATTTTCTTTAACCGTAACAGCTTCATTCACTTCCTCAATATTTTCTTCTTCAACAGCAATATCATCTGCTTCTTCTTGAGGTAATCCAGTAAAAACTGTCATTGTACCACTACTTGAAGCGATTGGCTCTATGTCAAAGGTATAAGGAAGGGGAGAAAGGGAATCATAAAGGCCGGTAGGAGCAGCAGTAGTAGGAACAGCTTCAGAAATAGATTGAGCTACTGAAGGCTGGTCCAAAGAAATAATTGGCTCCCCCACGCTAAAAGGAACCGCATTGATAATGACATGTTGTCCCGAAACTTCTGCTCCTACCAAACCTTCAACGTCCTGTCCCACAGCTACGATAAGAGCGGAACTGCTATTCCCTTCAATAAAGCAATCTCTAATCTCCCCTTCTTCTACTTCAGAAGGGTACATCGGTCTTCTTGGTTTCTTTTTCTTCTTCTCAAGGAAAACCAATTTTCATTTCCCCTTACCTTCAATAACTTCTTCCTCAACTCTGTGCTTACCTTCAACAATCTGAATACCAAGGCTTGGGCGAGGAGGAGGAACTTCGGTTTGAAGTTCAGAATCGGGTTCAACCTGAATCACAAACATTTATCCCGTAAGAAAAAATTCAATGGTAGTTCGGGACAATATTGAAATAAAGAATAATACGAACCTTATAATTAAACTTGAAGTCATCAAAATTTAACCGCCAAGGACAATAGCTTGGGAAACGTCTACGAAGTCTTAGAATTTCATCTTTGGAGATGTTACCAAAAACCCAAGGACCTTCAATTATAATTGGAGTGCGATACCACTTATAGTCATGATCTTGACGAATTCTTTCTTTTGTGGGAAAATCAATTTTGGTATGTGGAATAAACTTGATTTTTGGATAGTCAACCTCATGTAACAAGGGAAATTCCGAAAGACACTTGCGAACAGGGCTAACGCTCCACTTCACAAAATTCCTGTTACTAATAAAATCTCCGTATGTAGTATGAAAATTTTCAACGGTATAACTGTCACGTTCTGTAAAATCTGGAACGTAGCAAGTAAGATTACTTCGCCCTTCACTTCGGAGGCTACACTCATCAAGGATACGCCACCAATTTCCATTGTATTGAGTAATGGATCGAGCTAGTCCATGAGGAGAATCACCACGAGTTGCAAGAACTTCGAATTGGAAAGGATTTTCTTCTTCATATAATGGGAGGCGAAGTCCGGCCTCTAAAGCACCAGCAGAAATTAATAAACTATGGGGAGAATAGTTAAAGCTTTGAATCGCTCTAAAGTTAGTACGTCATTATTTTTGTCATAGAATGAGACTTTAAATTCCTCAAGAGCATGTCTTCTCTTAAAATCTTCAATATTCATCGACCGATAACTATAAGTGGCATGAGCCCGCTTATTTCTGGGGGCAGGATTAGCGGTTATAGAAGCATCAGGAGCTGGGTTACGAACAGAACGAGACACAGTATATCTAGTAGAATGAACTCTTGAAGATCTTCCGGTTTCTTGGTGATCACCAGCAGCATTGGGATTTCTGGAAGACATAACGTTTTATCTGAAAAGAAAATTTCAAAGGATCAATGTGTGAAGGAATCATCATAGATCATAAAGAAAAAATCATAAAAATCAAAAACAATTATCAGTTCAATCATATCTGTTAAAAGCTAATCATGGTTGAATATTAAAGTAAGATACTGGAGGTTAAAATCCTCAACATACCTGGAGAAAGAAGATAAACAATTACTTGATCAAAGGTAAAATAAATGTGATTGATGCTAAAAGCTCCTGAACAGTTGGGAGAACGAAAGTATTTGAAAATTTCAAGGAAGATAAAGAGCAGCAACTTTAAGAGGTAACGACAGAAGTGGAAAAGACTGCATCGTATTTAAAGAGAAGAATAGAAACCGTCACAATTTGAAAAGGTGTTAATCAAGGCAAAGATTTGATTTCCTCGAAAAAAGGTAACTGACACAAACGTGATAATAATAAGTTATTGCCTGCGAAAAGTTCGCATAACGTGTGAAAAGAAGTAATGGTAAATCGGAAGGTAATAATTGTTCTTCTACTTTTTTCAAATCCTTGGATCGACCGTTAAAATATTTTGAAAAAAGAAGAAGAAGGGGGCAAGTTGTTGGGAAATAAAAGGAGGACGACACGTGTAAGACGATTAAAGAAGGAGTCAGTGGTACTAAGAAGAACTAGAAGCACACAATCAAAGCCGTATGAAAGGATCGAAAAAGGAAAGATGTGAAAGACTGAGTAAATCCCTGCATGTTTGACACATAAGATCGGGAAAGTAGTATCACACTGATCGAAACAGAGAGCATTAAATGCTTATTGAACGGGAAAATAAGAGTAATAATGAACGTGGAGCGGGAAAGTAAGGGTAATAATGACTCTGGAACGGGAAAGTAAAGGCAATAATTAATTTTGTTTATTTTAACCACATGGTTGACACATGTGATCGGGGACAAAGATGATTTTCAAAGAACGAAGAGTACGTGTTAATCATACAAGGTAACGGACCAAAAAGTAAAAAGCATGACATGTCAACCATACAATCATCCCGATGCAAAGATAATAAGGAGAACGAAAGAAGGTATCGGGACAAGAGGGACCCATTAGATAATCTATAAATAGAAGAGAGCATTCAAAAGAGAAGGGATCGGAAAATTAAAAGAAAAAGAGGCTAAGGAAGAGTAATCAGAGAAGAAGGAAAAAGATCATTAGGTATGTATTCATTGTGTAAGATAATATTTAAAAGTTTCACTATCATGATTCATCTTCTATACTTAAAAAGATTATGAATTTGAGACTGTAATTTGATCAGATATCTGATTTGTAAATAAATGGTTAATTGAAATCTTTCTCATTAGTTGATTTTAAAGAGGATTCTGTGTATCAAAATGTTAGTTAAAATCTTTCTATTTTACTGTTTTTCATCAAATCATTGGTTGTTGATGTCAATGGGAATTTTGGCATAAACAACTTCCACAAAGTTAACTAAAAGAAATGAAATCTCAGTCATTCATTCGCATATTAGAATATCCGCATAAATCTATTCCAACCAAGTGATATACTCAGCCGTGTATGAATGAAGAATACCAATACTGAGTGAACTAGTGACACCAAAACGAACTACCCTACTCCTCAAAGGAAATTTAGCTACGCCATCAAAGTTTCAAATGCAGTAGGACTTATTTATATAGTTTTTTTAACCTTCAAATGAACCTAAAATAGGTACAGGGCTTACTAGGAAGTGATTTTTATATATAACTAATCTAATCTCACTTGATCCGAAGTGATGGATAAGAGAACATCCAGTTAATAGTGATGGATAAGAGAACATCCAATTAATTCCAACAGATGTATACGTAATTTCAGAAGCATCATATGTCTACATGTCCACTAGTTTTGAATCAACTAAATATGACAAAATGTCAACAACATAAACAAAGAGCATGTGAGTAAAATGCAAAAGTAGTACTGGCTAGGACTGTCAATGGGTACCCGATTACCCGGAACCGAATCGGAACCAGATGAATCGGGTCCGGGTCCTCATATTAGACCCATTAGTAGTTTTAATACCCGACGGATAGACTCGATTGGACCCGAAATCTTAACGGGTATTACCCGGCGGGTACCCAGATATTTATCATTTGTTTGTTAATTTTACCTAAAATTTAAAGACTTCGTCTAGTTTTACTTGGATTTTTTTTTTTAATTTTCATCTTTTTCTTAGATTTAATCTTTAATTAGAACATTTATATACATATAACAATAACTTTATATGAAAAATTATTCGTTTCAAGCCAATATAAAGAATTTTAAAAAAATATTGTTGATTTTAGAAGACCCGTTAAATACCCGGATTTTAATCGGGTCTAGTTCCGGGTCTACTAAATTAGGAACCGGACCCGACTTTTTTAATAGGGTCCGGTTCCGGGTCTATTGGTACCCGGAAGGAACCGGACCCGTTGACACCCCTAGTACTGGCCCAGTATTGTTTAAAACATGGACATACGTTGACTAGAGTTTTACAATGGGTAGTCAAATGAGAATTATGTGGATTTTCAGAGATTTTTTATTTGAGAGACTCTCGGAGATTCTCTAGAAATCTAGAAATTTTAAATGATTTTATGAATGTGTTTTAAAGAGTCTTTGTGATTTACAGAAACTAAATAGTGAATTTTTACGGAGTTTTTGTGATTTATAGAGACAATAAATATGATCATAGTGAGTTTATTTTAATCATTTATTTAAATATAAAAATCAATCGGGGGAGCAATCCAAGAAACAACGTAGGAATTGTTGATATCCCAGTGAGACTATTATCCAAGAATACAACCTAGTTCTAATCACTATATATAATCACCTGGTGGACTGGTTGTCCGTTCTTCTTCATCGTGGCACATTCTACTAAGACTACTGAAAATAATACATTATATATTGTTCATGCATGTGTTCGTATAAAATAACCCAAATTCCATGATCACCGAAAAGCTTCACATGGTACTTAACAACCCAAATTTAATTAAAATCTACGCATTTTAGATTCCTTAAGATAAATTATGTTTTTTATTCTAATAACTCGTCTTATATATAGTTAAATGTAATATATTATGGATGATTAGTATGTTAATATAGTTGCAAAAAAAAGTTTATTTAAGGATAATACAACATAGCTTGATGAATCATTAGTTTAAAAGTTCGATACATACGAGAAAAAAAAGACACTTGTAAAAAAATAAATAAATCAACGTTAGTTTTAAGGTCTCCCAAAATATCACATATTTTGGAGAGACTTTTGTCATGCCTATTTTTATATAAAAGTCTCTCAAAGTTTCTCAAAATTACAAATCCATGGCTTTCAAGTTGATAACCAATAACATGAGCAGTTAAAGGACTTTCTCGAAGTCCATAACCAATAACAAAGAGTTTTTGAGAATTTCAGGAACTTTAATAAAGTCTTTACTCACGAACAAGGGTGTTTAAATTTTTTTTTTAAAATCTCTAACGACTAACATGAGATTTAAGATCTCTCTAAAACTCTATATAATTCTGAACCCTGTTAGTTTTTTTTTATCATAAAGTCAGAATAAAAACACTGGTAGTTTCTTTTTATCATAAATTCAGAATAAAAATGGAGGACAAGGATCAGTAAGGTCTCGAGTTGAAAACCCCATTGAAATTTGCAGAAAGTGGTCGAAGATCCATATAACATTTGAAAATCAACTAAACGACACCCTTACTATTAAATCCCCATTCAAGTATATAGACAAATAAGTCATGTGCTAATTCTTTAGATCCCAATACAAACCATCATATCTATCCAAAAATCAGTCCCATAGATGTAAAGGGATTTACAAGTTAAAATAAAGTGTAAGTGGGCAAATATCTCCGTACAACATGCATAGGGTGAACTACACAAATTCAAACTAGTATGAGTCATAAGGACATCAAATTAACATATAGAATAAACATTTCCATTCAATGATCAACCCAAACTATTTCATGATTAAACCAGAACTTGAAGATAGAAGAACCAAAAAAGTAAAAGATAAATTTCTTCTCCTACTATTTCTTACCCAAAACCTATATTTGTATTTGCTCCTAAAAGGACTCTCAACCTCCAAAAATAACCGCAGCAACACCATTCCGTCCACTCAAATCTTGCTCAAATTAAACCAACTCCGATAAATTCTTATCTCTTTATTTGTGTAACAAAAACCTTAACCGATTATGAAGAGTGGGTTATGCCAGAATTTGGATTTGAAAACCAAATAAAATCCTTCTTTTGCTAGAGACAATTTTTAGTAGAAACAAGAGAAGTCTCACGAAGAAAAAGAAAATTTTGGTGGAACCACTAAGAAGAAAAAGGGATCTGACTTATAATTGGTTTTACCAAATGACAAAAATCTCCCTAAAAGCTCATGTCCCACCACTTGTCAAGCATGCTCAAATTTTTATTTTATCATTTGTTCTACTAATCAAGCACAATGTGTTATTAAGGGATAACCTAAGAGTGCTAAAAATACTGGAATATCAAATTTTTAGGTACTCTGAGCGTATAATTTGGTTAATGGATTTGGTTAAACCCAAACAAAAGTTTGGAGTATCACAAATTGAATCTAATATTTCATCGAACAACCATCTTGTAATAAGGTTAAATAATTAAAACACTAAAATCAATACGTAGCTTGGATGATCAAAATATTTAATAGATCTAAATTTATAAATCAAAATAATAAGAAAGAGGACAAATGGAAATCTATTTACCTAGGGTGCATGAACGACTGAATCTCATATTTCATCCGAAAACCTTATCGTAATAAGGAACCATAATAAAAACCCGTAAAATTACAACGTATGTTGGATTATCAAATAAATTTTATCTGAAATAACAGAAGCATCCCAACAAATCTAGATCTAATACTCATTAAAAAAAACCCATAAATTGTGATATTTTGAAACAAATCATTCGATTATAATCCATATAAAAAACCCTAATTGAAACATGTTTAATCAGAATGCAGGGAAGATGATCAAGGAATCAAGATAACGAATATATACAATCTACAAAAATTTGCCGACCAAATGAATAATTATAACATCAGAAGAAGAGATCAAACCTAATTAGGATGTGGAACCGTAATGGATTCAAAGAGGAAGGGTTAAGCTTCTGAACACGAAACAATAAAATAGACCTAATGGAGCGCAAACAGAATAATGAAAAAAATAAAATAACAGAGTGAATGAGACGAAGAAAGAAGACGGCGAAGGGATGGGGTTGGTAATTAATGAGGACGGTAGTAACGCATAAAGGGGGAACTGGATGGACTTTAACCCATAACTTAGAATAGTGATCTGGGAGGGGGAAAGGTCATGGCCACCACTACCAAATGGTGAATGTATCCTGGCCGCTGTGTCTAATAGATTACACTTGTGTTTTGTAAGTAGTGATGTATAAAATGTTTATCCCTTATTAATATATTAGAAAGATAATTGGTCGACCGAAGGGAGACCTTCTATATGGTCACTCAACAGTAATTTTTCAAACAAATTTTTATGGTCCTCAAAATTAAGTTCCAATATTTTTTTTTAATTTTTCGAAATTGATCAATTCTTGATCGTTTTTTTTTTCTTCCGAATTTTCTGAAATAAAGAGCATCTAATTGTTACATCTTCCAGAAATTGAAACAAATTTTGATAAATATCATCTATGATCACATAATTTCGACATTGAAATTTCAATTACAAAAAATTCTTAAAATTTAAATTTTTCGATTTCGATTCATATTACGTTGTTTTTCTTCAAATTGTTTACATTGGATGGTTAATTATAGTTTTAATTTATATGGGTTAAAAGAAATTTAGATAAATTGAATCTATCATCGAATTTTTTTGAGTTTGAAATTTAACCCAGAAAAGCGGGTCACTTGCAGGTCAAATCGCGGGCGAAGAAAAAAGGCTCCATGGATCATTTTGAAACGGATATAAGCGTTTCAAAAGATTAGGAATGACTATTAGTCGTTCCTAAAGTTTTTCTAAACTGTGGCTAAATCTTTTTCAGGTTTCGTTGTTAAAAAGTTTTACCTTTCATTCCTTGTTTTTTTTCCCGTAGGCCTCCACTGCACAAGCAGTCATCTTTTAGGTCGCCCTCCCACTGCTGCACCAATTATCTAGTAGTATATCTTTATTAAAGTTTGAATTAATAGTTTTAGAGTAGTAGAAATTATAAGTAGGTGTTGTACATTTCTAGATAAGTAGAGAATGAGAGTTTGACATCCATAAAAAGATATAAATATACTCCTTCCGTTTTAAAATAAATGTCCATTTTAACTAAGTCAAATTATTAAGGAGACCGGAGTAATAAAATTACCCCTACTAAATGTCATATTGTTACTAAAATTAAAAATAAGGGAAGATTGTAGTAAAAAATACTTTTATTTTTAAAAGGAATAAAGTATAAAGCAAGAAAGATATTTGCACATTTGTTTATTAATTATACACATATTATTTAAGATTTTAAACTGGGTCTCATTAAAAATAAGTTTATGAGTATGAACGACTATAAACAGAAGCTGGACATAATTTAATAAAATAAATAATAGATATTTTGAAACAGAGGGACTAATAGATTTTAGAATTTGAAAAGAGGTTTGGGAAATTAATAAGGAATCTTAAAGAGTTTTAATTGTGGAAGTAATGATTGCGATGATAAGAAGATTTAGAAAGAGAGATGATGAATTATTGTTTGATGAAAGGGTTTCTATTGAGAGAGTGAGGAAGGCAAATTCAATAGATGGGAATAAATCAGTCAGAGATCAAAAAGGTAATTCTAATAATAATGCAATGTTGATTAAGAAAGATAAAATTAAATAAAACTTGGATAAAGGTTTCTTAATACAGACCCTTTTATATAGTAAGGCATCTTCCATGCACCCCACTACTCCCTCCGTTTCAGCAAAAGTGTTACTATTATTTTTTCATTTTAATCTAAAAATAGATCAAAATAAAAAAGTGATAGTAGCATTTTTGCTGAAACGGAGGTAGTATTATTTAGATCACAGGTGGTCAAAGCGAACCCTTACGACTGTCATTTAACACTAACTACACAATTAAACACTTAACACTTAACACACTGAAATTCAATGTTGTTGGTGGGTGTCGAAATCCAAACATGTTATAACAACTGCTAAGCATGTATTGGTCGCGGACTACATCGTTTATTTGTCGTGCTAACCACTGTCAACTTGTTTTTTTCGTAAGATGTATATGCCAAACACAAACTAAGTGATCCTTATAAACTTGGGAAGACTCTCCCTGTTACATCACTGAACAAAAAATGCACCTATTAACCCACATATTAATAACCCTATCATTTGCATCTTTCTTCGAAAGAACATTGATATGATATTTTAATTATAAACCATAAGTATACGTCTATCGATGAGATAATATGATAAATAAGGGTAATTAAGGGTGAAAACAAATGTATTTTAAAAAAGTATTTTATGTAGGTTTGAGAGATCAAAATCGAACATGACGATCCTAAACCAAAAAATGGTCGTCCACGTCCTGCTTCGTCCACAAAGGTGGAGCTTAAAAAATAACAGTTTGATGTGAAAGTGATGATATGTAGTTAAATACTGAATGTAAGATTGTAGAATGAATTATCTCTGCAATAGATCTGTTGTTATGCTCTTAATTCATTCATTCCTTCTTTTAAATAGATGAATCCATCTATTTTATAGTCTTGTCGTGAATATACTGATTTCTCATAAGTGGTGGAAGTTACGAAGAGATGGAGAATTGATGATCATGGAGATTGTAGTGGAGTCATGTCCTGTAAGTCAGGAGGACTGTATGACCGCTACTCCTCATCCTCTCGACTACTCTTAACAATCCCACTACTTGTTACCTTCTTGTCGTGGATGTGTTGCCAAATTGCATGTTGCCATAGACCGCCAGACCAATACCCCAATGAGAATCCCCCCATATGATGTATTTGATATCTCGTAGAAAATAGTGGAGTCATGGACTACTACTATTTTGGTTAAGTCAGGTCAATAACATATTAAATTAGTGAAGCAAGCTGCTCAGCTCACTAAGTTGTTTAAGTAGACTAGGTAGTTTCGAGTCTAGTAAAATAGTAAGTTTAGTATTCATGCGCTAGCTTGAAAGTAGCATGGAATAAATTTGGAAGTGTTTGTAGTCAAGATATTTCATTTGAAGAATCTTGCTTTCTTGAGTAATGACACGTCCCTAAGGGACGGCGCTGCGAGGAAGTCGTGTCCTCGGGGACTAGTTAGAGTAAGTTGGCGCTGGCACTAGGCGAGCACCACAAATGAAGGCGCGTCCTCTAGGACGCTTGACAAGGTGTTGGCGTTAGCCAGTGCCAAAGACGCATCCTTGGTGACGCTCCATAGAAGGATGGTGATACCTTTTAGCTAGCGCCGTGGAGAGGCTTGTTCTGGCCTAAGCCACCGCCATAATGACGCGTCCTTGGGGACGCTCCATAAAGGATGACGATAGCTTTGAGCTAACGCCGAGGAGAAGCTGCTGCTGTCCTAGGCCATCACCGTAATGACGCGTCCTTGGGGATGCTTTGATAAACATGATGCGCTTCTTTGAGAACTGACCATTAGGCCATGACGCATTCTCGAGGATCGATTGATGGTTTTGGATGCGCCATCATGGTTTGATCATTGGAACTAAGTTGCGCTTTTTTTAGGACGGACCATCAAATTGAGACGTGTCTTCGAGAAAAGGGCATTAAGCTAGGATGCGTCTTCGAGAATCAGGCACCAGCTATTCCCAGAGTAGATCGATGTTGTTTGAACATTGATGCACATTTGAGATAAGTTCAAGGAATTCAACCATGAAAGTTATGTGACTTGAGACTATTTCGATATGACATTAATATTATATATATTAGAGAGACTACGAGATCAATATATGACGTCTGTAGTTATTTTTATAGACTGTATTCTTAATTCTCTTTCGGAATATGTGTAGAGATACAATATTTCGTGTTTCAATACATGCCAAAAATATGTGTGGATGTTTCTATATTTCTGTTGCTAGGCAGAAGGCCATTTTACAATTCTAGCCCTTTTCAAAAATACACCATCAACATTAAGTCCCCTGCTTATGAGGAATAGTAATGTTGCACAGTAAGCACTAGATGATGATAATATACTTTCTAACAATTATATATAGTCATAAATTCAAGAGTAGAAAAAGATGTACTTAGCTTATGTTTCTTGGGATTGAGATACATGCCCCTTAGCATTAACCCTAGTTAGGGTTAGTAGATGTTAGCATTTATTCCGTGAGATTGAGGACGTTGAACATAGATCAACATGGATGTCACTGGCATCTCTCTTAGTGAAGGTAAAATTTTAAGCTTCGTCATCATCCCAGAAGTTCTAACGGTCGGTCCAGAGTTTTGATTATTGACTACGCTCAGTTCCAGTCTCTTTGGAAGAAGTCTTCGTTGAACTCTTGAAATTCAAAATTTAGGGTTTTTTCTTTCATCTTTTTAAGAAAATAGATCATTTTCTCCTTCCTCCTTTTACCATTTTCACCGTTCATAGTACTTCTAGGATTCGACTGTCCCGTATAGCACCATGTCTGATAACAACGGTTCAGATTATGATCGTCCTCTTTTCAAGTGTAGCTCATGGATGCCTAATCCGGTAAGAGAGTACTTCCTTATTTGTGTACTCTCAAAACTCATGGATGATCAACTCATAATAATTGTAATGATTCTTTATTTCTCTTTTAGAAAAGTCAGGTTAAGAAAGTACTATATACGTTGAGGGATAAAAGTATCATGAAGGGTAGTACCTCTTCAAATATCATTGGATCTAATCAACCCACCACTGTGAGTAAACTTTTTTTTTATGTAGCTTATGATTTATGCGATGGTGATATCTTTGGAAAAACACAGTTGCATCCTCCTCCATGGTTGGCCAGTAATATCTCTCATGTATATAAATAAATAGTTTCATATTTCCTTGATGCTCCCCTTCGTGAGTCTCTTTCAACATTGCTGGGATTTCAGATCCGGATAGACATCGTATATCTTTCAAAGATTTTAAGATATAATATCCCCTCGTGAAAGATGAATCTCTTCACCTTTTGTTTTAGTTTGACTGCCTGTCGTTTTTCTGATGGAAGAAAACTGTCTCGTATGCGTTTGATGTAGGGTTTGCTCCAGTCCCCAACATAATGGTTTGTTAGAACCTCTAGTTGCTGCAGTGGTGATTAAAAGTTAGAACAAGACCCTGGTAGCACTCGATTTAGTTTCCATGTAGGCCAGTAATATCCGAGGCGTTGAAGGCAACGTTAAAAAGTCAAACACATTATTTCTCCGCACACCTCGCTATGAACACGACTAGGATGTAGCTAGGCTTCTTCATCTCGGAGATATCTCGAAAGGGATCCGAATGGGTTTCTGTGGCACAATTCCCCATGGAGCAGAAAGAAATTCTTGAGGTCTTTGAAACTGAATTTTTTCTGAAAGAGTGAGCTGCATCGATGATCGGTGTTCTCCAATCGGTGGTCTGAACATGCAGAGACGACCCTGAGATATTGATGCCCCGAAGTTAATGTGATGGACCGGGAAATCCCGCCTCTTGCGCTACGCATCGCGCAAGCCAGAACTCCCCGATGCGTCACTCGTAAAGACGGTAACCGGGCGTTAAAGCTGCACTTCTTGCTAGGAAAATGCAGGTCGATTTGCTTTTCCAAGCATGCTTTGTAAGCATGATACTCGAAACGTAGTTTCCATACTGTTCCAACTCACCCTTGTTCAGCAAAGGTTCAAGGAATTAAAGCCAATGGTGAATGCCTTTGGTAAGCATCACATACTTATGAGCATTGTACAAGACTAACTCACGCCTTGGACTAGCACCTAGGTCATTTTAGGCCTATTTTTCGCTTCATCAACTCTACTTTGACTAAGCGTTGAGTGCATGCACTGATCTTGCTCTTGCCAAGAGTGCAACAACCATGCATATTCATTTCATACCATATGGCTTGATAGGAAGTATGAACATCCATCAAATGGAATCAAAATACCTCATCAAGTGCGGCAACAATCATCTCTTGCATAACATTACCGACCCAGACGATATGAGTTACCAAATCGTCGTAACCATCTCAAAATTAGATGATATGAGCGACAAGATGCTGCACCTCAATGTATTGCATTACGGCTGCCTAGTACCCAACCCATACCTTGAAGGGATCAAGCATGAACTTAGTTCATTCGAAGTGTCAATTCGAAAGGAACAAACAATTTAAGCATATTAAGGCAAAGCCAACATCGATTTCCAACTTCGTTGCAAGGCAAAAGGCCAAGCAAAGCCTAGTCCATATAGGCCAAGGGACTTTCATAAGGTATACACCAGCTTGTGCATAACTATCACTACTTAGTATGCAAATATGCATTCTCGAGTACGCAACACGATTGAATGATGCTTTCATATCATTATGGATTTATCAGCTAAACTACAATCATATTGATGCTTATGCATCAGGTCTGCACCAACGTATAGGCCACATCGCATATATATGTGCATCACCCTCATGTACATCCGACCCAAGCTCTCTCCATATATATGTCTTAATCGCATTTCCATATATTTGGAAAAGAGGGGTAAAGGACATTTATCTATTGCACTTTAGGCAAATCCACCAACTGGTTAGCATAGCTACGTAAATCCTCCAACTGGTTAGAATGGCTAGGAAAATCCTCCAACTGGTTAGCATGGATAGGCAAATCCGCCAACTGGTTAGCATAGCTAAGGCAATTCCGCTTTCTGGTTAACATAACTAGGCAAATCCGTTTTCTAGTTAGCAACATCGTTTTCCAACCAGCACCTCCTCCCTATGTATGTTTTACTCGTATTTATAGAAGTAAATAAAAGAAGGGGAGGGGACATCCATCGACTGCACTTTAGGCAAATCTGCCAACTGGTTAGCATATCTGTTAGGAAAAACCGCCAACTGGTTAACATAGCTGCTAGGAAAATCCGCCAACTGGTTAGCATGGCTAAGGCAATTCCGCCAACTGGTTAACATATCTATTAGGAAAATCTTCCAATTGGTTAGCATGGCTAGGCAAATCCGCCAACTGGTTAGCGGGTTGTTAGGAAAATCCGCCAACTGGTTAGCAGGATGTCAGGAAAATCCGCCAACAGGTTAGCATAGATAGGCAAATCCGCCAATTGGTTAGCATAGATACAACAAATCTTCTTTCTGATTAGCAAATCTGCTTTCTAGTTAGCAAGGCTAGGCAAATCCGTTTTCTAGTTAGCCAAGTCTTCTTTCTAGTTATCCAAGTCTGCTTTCTAGTTATCTAAGTCTGCTTTCTAGTTAGCATGGCTAGGCAAAGCAACATCGATTCCAACTTCGTTGCAAGGCCAAAGTACAAGCAAAGCCTAGTCTGTATAGGCCAAGGGACTTTCGCAAGGTATGCACCAGTTTGTGCATAACTATCGCTACTTAGTATGCGAATATGTATTCTTGAGTACGCAACACGATTGGATAATGCTTTCGCACAATTCAAGCTTTATCAGCTAAGCTACAAGCATATTGACGCTTATGCATTACCGCATATATGTTTTAATCTTCTTTCTAGTTAGCAACATCGTTTTCCAACCAACACCTCCTCCCTATATATGTTTGACTCACTTTTCTACAAGTAAAATATAATTCAATGCTTATGAAGTTTTTATGGAACATTAAAACTTCAAACAAAAAATGGGCCTCTTTCTCAAGGGAGAAATTTCTTAAGGTTAATGGAGAATTGATTGACTATGGTTTAAAATCCTCTATTATGTCTGGGATAAGATGGATTTATGATGAAGTTAAGCGCAATTCTAAAATCTTGGTTGGTGATGGTCGTAGTACTTCTCTTTATTTTGATACTTGGTATGGTGATAGGAGTATTGCAATTACACTTGATATTCCTGCCAGTATGTTAATGAGTTTGTATCCAAGGTTCACCACTTTATTGTTAATGGTTCATCGGTAATTCCTGATGGTGTAAAGGCTACAATGCTGGAGGCTGGCATAGATGTCACAACTTTGACATAGCTTAATTTTGAGGTGGACAAATTAATTTGGAAGCCTGATCACAGGGGTGTATTCTTTGTGAAATCAGCTAGGCATTTAATTCGAGATAAATTTGATTTTAGTCCATAAGTTAAGTTAATATGGAGAAAGGAAATTCATCAAGCACTATCAACTCAGGTCTGGAAAATTTTGAATATTGACTGTTGTACAACTTTGGATAAAGTTAACAGCAGATTTAAAGTACCTATTGATGCACTGTGTGTTCTTTGTAAAGCTGAGGAAGAGTCATTGTTGCATGTCACTTGGAGTTGTAGATTTGCGATCAGGGGTTGGGATTGGCCATCAAGTATTTTTGAGCTTGTCCCTGATGCTAATATTCTTATTTCGTATGTTGCACAAAAGAACAAGAGTAGGATGTTCAAGGATATCTAGATTGTTGCTAACTTAGCCATTCAGGTTGAGTTATGGAATCCGAGATACATTACAATATCCATTATACACTCCAGTATTTCTATCCAACGTTCTTTCTCCTTATCGTTTTATTCTTGCAAGTGCTTATCAAGGGTTGCATTCTTTCTCAACCTTAATTCTAACTCATACCACATACGCATACGTTCTAGGCGTTCTTGACTATTTTCATGCCCTTGAAGCCTTTTACTAAGATTATTCCAATCATTGAATCCATTGTTAGCTAATTGCATAGTATTCTCACACTTCTTGAACAACTTGCAACAAAATCAAAAGACCTTATCTAAAGAAATTGGATATATAAGCAACCTTCTATCTTGCTTCTCCAAATTCTTCAATTTTCTTGTATAATACGACACAAAAGAAAATTTACCAGAGCCATCAAAAGGAAACTCAAAATCAGTAAATCTTACAGCACCTTTCTCCACAAGAATATCAATTAATTTGATCAATTGTGCTCCAATTTTTTGGATCAAAAATATCATTATTTGGTTCCTCCATGTTATATTCATTCGTGAAATTGGCATCCCTTTCAATATTAACCCCGTCATTTACATCACCATCAATGTTTGTATTAACATCATTCTCATTCATGACAATTTTCATCCAAACCTTCAATTATAGATTCACTAGCTTTAATCAAATATGTATTTAAAGACCCAGCAAGAGATTTTACTAACTCACCATCTTTTTCCCTTCTTTTTCTTTTTTGAGATCCCGACGGTTGCTTTCTTTTCCGACTCAGAGGCATACCTATAATGTATAAGATTTTAAAAATATTATCAAGCCAAATTTTGAGTAAAAATAATCCTTCTTCAATAATATTAGAAGAACCAATTCACTAATTGAATTACAATTATAACAATAATAATAATAAATAACAACACAAATTATTACATATAACAATTAATATAAATGATTAAAAGTTACTCATAACAATCTATGTAAAATAATTGATGCCCTAAAAATTCATCATAATTTTATATCTAAATTTAGATTTAACAAAAAAAGAATATTAATTAAAATAGAATCATTAATGAATTAATATCAAATAAAGAAAACTAATGGGAAAAATTAATACCTTATGTCTTGTTGTTTCTTTTCCCCTTTTGTGTTTCTGGTAGTTAAGAAGAAGAAGACAAAAAATGTACATATGCGTAAAAATAATTTGGAAAAGTAAAAAAGAAAAACGTGTTGGGGTGAGAAGAAAACGTGTTGCCTATGTACTAGTCTAGCAAAAAATTTGGAAGTACCTTTTAATTGATGCCCCTATCTATAGTTAAATATTAAGAACTATACCCCTCCTACTAAAATTTTTAATCTTCCCATGTATACTGATTTGAATTAAAACTTACCACAATTGTTTTTTTTACTGACCCACCAAAAATGATGCCCAAAGTTAACCTTTGGGTCAGGGACGACCCCGTGAACATGTTAAGACTGATTTAACCATGTTGATGATACAATACGTCTTTCCACCATTACTGTTTTCTCCGATCATTCGAATTGAAGTTTAGAGGCAAAAGTGGCTAGGCAATCAGCTTGCCTATTATTGATTCAGCCGATATAAAATATTATTGCGTCAGCAAAATGGGTTAGTAATCTATGAGATTCTTCCTTGCAAAGGACTAGTGTTACCTCATGACAGTTGGCGATAATAATAATTGTTGAATTTTGGAAAATGCTTCTTGTTGAGTAGAAGACTAGACATAATTTCTTCTTTCCTTAGTAACGGTGTGAAGGATGCGACGAATTGAGCTAGTCCTTGGATGAAATATCTGATGTATGAAACCTTTCCCATGAAGCTTTTAAGTTTTCTCACAGTCTTTAGTGGAGGCATGGTGGTGATGGCTTGAGTCTTGACCGGATCTACTTTGATTACTTCTGTCGTCACTTGGAGTCCTAGGAACTTTCCAGACGAAACACCAGAAGCGCATTTCAATGGATTCATCTTCAGTTTGTATCCACGACATCTTTCAAAGACTTACCGTAGAACTTCCAGATGGGATGCTAGCGTCTTGGATTTGACGATACATTATCAATGTAGTCTTCCACTTGCTTGTGCATCATGTCACGAAAGATTATTGTCATGGCTCGCTTGTAGGTAGCGCCGACATTCTTCAAGATGAAAGGCATCAGGGTATAATAAAAGTTTCTGATGGGAGTTCAGAATGCGGTTTTGCTAGCGTCATGCTCGTACATCTTTATTTAATTGTAACCACTATATCTATCCATAAATGAGAACATTCCATGACCGCTGGTTGCATCCACAAGCATGTCTATATTGGGGAGTGGAAAATCATCCTTAGGACAACATTTGTTCAAATTCTTGAAGTCGATGCATCATCTGATTTTACTATTCTTCTTCTTGACGGGTAGGACGTTAGCCATCTAGGTAGGGTACTGAATTGGCTTGATGAAACCTGCGGTGAGTAGCTTTTGGAATTTGATCTTGATCTGCTCCTCAACCTCATGTATGAATTGTTTCGGCTGCTGCTTGACAAGTTTGGACCCGTGAGTGATATGCAAATGATGATTGACTAGCTTGTCGTTGAGGCCTAGCATACATCTTGGTGATCTTTTAGAAGGTTCACAGGCTCTGTTCATTCTTCCAATGACAGGGTCAAGCTGATGGAGATAGGTCTTGGGACTTCTTCTGTTCCGATGTTGACAGCCTCAAAAGCGTCGGTAGTGGAGTCAATGCCATATTAGAATTTTCGTGGAGCATCTTGAATTTTTTCTTCACTCGGCTATGTGCTATCATTATATTCTGGCCGGGGAGACTCTCCACTAGTCTCCCCCTGCTAGTTGCTAACAGCGACATCGAAGGTAAACAATCCTTCATTCGGTATCGTAACTCGTTACAAAATTGTGTTCCCTCTTGCCATGGACGTGGCTTGGGATGTTGGTAGTCACGGGAGAGTTGATCATTTTAATAAAGTGGTGAAAATATTGTTCGTTCACTTAGACTTGTGAAGAAGTGTTTTAGACCTAATTATAATACTAAAATAGAAAACTTAATCAAAAGATAATATCAAGATTATAGAAAAGGCTGAGACAAAAGATTCCACCATTAACCAATTTTTAAGTGATTCAATAATAATTATGCAACTCTTTATATTCAAATTGATTCTAAAATATTACCTAGACAAGTAGATTTTCAAAATAATAGTTGTAAATCAAAAGCATAGAACATCAAGAGCCATAGACTAACCATCAAAAGAAATCACAACTGCTTAATAAAAACCATATATTCAATTTTAATTCAATGCAAATAACCATAAAAAGAATTGTAGAAATTAATTAAATAAGAATTACCACTTTATTATTGGAGTAATGGCTTCCTATGTTGCCTCAACAATAGGGTTTAGCTCCTTATGTTGAACACTTTCTCAAAAGATGAATACATAGCTCAAAAGTGTTTACAATAAGAAAAGAAGAGACAATGACACTGAAGCTGCAACACTTATATTTGTTGCCAAGAAGAATCACAAAGGTACAAATATAAGTTTTCCTTTTCTGTCGTTAAAAGAGACAAAAAAGATTTGGATTAGTGACTGTCTTTCTGGTGCTGTAGAATAGGCCACATATTTTGCGACTGTCTTCAGCAGCTTTTTGTTCTTCGTGTTCTTTTTCCTGCTGGTGATAAAATTTCTCTGCCACTTCTTACTTCTCGATTCTAAGTTCTCAAGATACCCTGTTTGATCCTATTAGCACCCTATTTATACGTACCAATCCATATCTTTTCAAATATCTTATTCAATAACTCCACAAGATCTTTTATTCAATATGAAATACTCGAAAATATTTTCTTCCTGATTTCTTTCTCGCTCATTCTGTGTCTCAATTAAGTTTAATTTTTTCCCCTGATTTACATGAACACACGTAAATATAATAGAAAGCGTTTTGTGTGAGATTAGGAAAGAAGTCCATAGTTATCCCGAAATATTCTTCTTCCATGATTTATCGAGTAACAATATTTCACGAGAGGGCCCTATAGAGGGACTTCCTCATCTTCTATAGGAGTAATCTCTAAAATAGGGTTTTATCCCATGACCATTAACCTTAAAAGAATTACTACTATCAAGATTCTCAACTTCAATAACACCATGAGGAAAAATTATGCGAACAATGTACGGACCCGACCAACGAGAACGTAACTTCCCAGGGAAGAGATGCAAACGGGTGTTATACAGAAGAACTTTTTGACCGGGAGAAAATAACTTTCTTAAAATACTTCTATCATGCACAGGTTTCATTTTGTTCTAATACTCCCTAGAACTATCATATGCATCTCTTCGAATTTCATCCAACTCATTGAGATGGAGCTTCTTGTGAGCTCCTGCCTTGTCAAAAGAAAAGTTTAGCTGCTTAACATCCCAATTTGCTAAAGTGAAATGCCTTGTGATACATAATTTGGTAAGGTGACATTCCAATTGAGGTCTTAAAATCATAACGGTAGGCCCATAAAGCATTAGTAAGTCTAGCAGACCAATCTTTCTTATTATGGTTAACCGTTTTCTCTAGGATACATTTGATCTCCCGATTGGAAACCTCTACCTGACCACTAGTTTGTGGGTGATATGGGGTATCTACGTTATGTATAATGCCATATTTCTTCATCAAGATCCTAAAAGGTACATTACAAATGTGTGAGCCATTATCACTAATGATAGCTCGCGGTGTACCAAAACGTGCAAAAATATTATTTTTCAAAAGCTCAACCACAACCTTATGGTCATTTATTTTATACACAACTGCCTCAATCCACTTAGAAACATAATCGACAGCAACAAGGATGTATTGGTTACCAAAAGAATTAGGGAACAGACCCATAAAGTCAATACCCCACTCGTCAAAGACCTCAACGACTAAAATAGGATTCAAGGGCATCATGTTCCTACGGGAAATGGTTCATAACTTCTGGCAACACTCACAGGCAATAAAATAAGTGTGGGTGTCCTCAAACAACGCCAGCCAATAGAATCCATACTGTAAAATCTTTGCAGCAGTATTCTTAGTACTAAAATGACCCCCACAAGCATGATCATGACAAAAGGAAATGATACTAATCTGGTCACTCTCTGGTACACATCTCTTAATAATCTGATTGGGACAATACTTATACAAGTAAGGATCGTCCCAAAAAAAGTGCTTAACCTCATTTAGAAACTTAGAATGATCTTATTTATTCCAATGATGAGGCATTTGACCTGTAACAAGATATTTCACTATATTAGAAAACCAAGATAATAGGGAAACACCAAAAAGTTGTTCATCAGGAAAAGAGTCTCTCACAGGTGGGAAATCATCGAAGGAATTTATGACTAGCCTAGTCAAGTGGTCTGCTACTATATTTTCTGAACCCTTTTTGTCTCTAATATCTATATCAAATTCTTGGAGTAAGAGGATCCATCTAAACAATCTAGGTTTGGCATCCTTCTTAGAAAGAAGGTACTTCAGAGCAGCATGATCAGTAAAGACTATAACCTTAGAACCCACAAGATAGGATCTAAACTTGTCTAGGGAAAAAACAATGGCTAACAATTCCTTCTCCGTGGTGGTGTATTTCAGTTGGGCATCATTCAAGGGTTTGATGGCATAATAAATCACATGAAGTACTTTATTTTCCCACTATCCTAAAACAACACCAATAGCATAATCTGAAGCATCACACATGATTTCAAAGGGTAGACTCCAATTAGGTGGCGGAAAATAGGGGCAGTAGTGAGTAAAGTCTTAAGCTTATCGAAATCCTCTAAACAATGATCATCAAAGACAAACTTAACATCTTTTGCAAGAAGATTGCAAAAAGGTCTAGAAATTAAGCTAAAATCCTTAATGAATCTACGATAAAAACCTGCATGCCCTAAGAATGACCTAATATCCCTAACAGTTTTGGGAACCTGTAAAGTCTTGATAAGGTTCACTTTGGCTTTGTCTACCTTTATACCCTTAGATGATATAATATGCCATAGGACAATTCCTAAATAAACCATAAAATGGCATTTCTTCCAATTAAGCACTAAATTCTTTTCCTTACACCTAATCAACACAAGTCTCAAATGATGCAAGCACTCATCAAATGATGAACCAAACACTGAAAAATCATCCATAAAGACCTCAAGAAAACGCTCAACCATGTCCGAAAAGATACTCAGCATGCAACATTGGAATGTTGCAGGTGCATTACATAACCCAAATGGCATAAGCCGATAATAAATTACCAAATGGACATGTGAAGGTAGTTTTTTCTTGGTCTTCAGGGGAAATATGAATCTGATTATAACCATAAAATCCATTTAAAAAGCAATAGTGTCTAAGCTCAGATAAACGTTCGAGCAACTGATCGATGAAAGGAAAGGGAAAGTGATCCTTCCTTGTGACCTTGTTCGATTTCCTATAGTCAATACAAACACGCCAACCCATGGTCACTCGGGTTGGGATTAACTCATTATTATCATTCTAGACTACAATGATTCCTGATTTCTTGGGTACAACTTAAACGGGGCTAACCCATTGACTATCCAAGATTGGGTAAATGATACCTGCATTTAGCAATTTTAATACCTCAGTTCAAACTACTTCTTTCATATTAGGGTTTAGTCGGCGTTGGATCTCCCTAGAAGGTTTTGTTTCTTCCTCTAAATAAATATGATGCATACAAACAGTTGGACTTATACCCTTAATGTCTGCTAAAGTCCACCCCAAATCTTCCTTATGTTCTTTAAGCACAGTGACTAGCCTACTTTCCTGATCTTCATCTAGGTGAGATGCTATAATAGCAGGTAGGTCTCAGAAGGACCTAAAGACACATATTTCAAGGTTTCTGGAAGTGGTTTTTGGTACAACTTAGAGGGATGTTCTACAGAAGGAAGTAAGGTAGACTTGGAGACTGATAGAGGTTCGAATTTAGATTTCCAATTAATACTAGCATTTATCAAAGGGACAGAATCTAACAAAGCATTCACCTCATTAATAACACTATCATCATCAAAATCAAACCAAATATGGGTTAGGCATTTCTCTAATGTATCTTCCAACAAAGTGTCTGGTAAAAATTCCTGAACTAAAGTACTAATCATGTTCACTTCTTCTATATTATTATAAGAAGGTTGTCTACTCACAATAAAGATATTTAGTTCAATAGTCATGTTACCAAAACACAAATTCATTATTCCATTTCTACAGTTGATGACGACATTAGATGTAGCTAAAAAGGGACGACCTAAAATCACATGTATCTGGGCCTCTGGGTCCGGTACACATTGGGTGTCTAGGACAACAAAATCTACTGGGTAGATAAATCTATCAACATGAATCAAGACATCCTCTATAACACCATGATGGATTTTAATAAACATATCCTCTAACTACAGTCATTTTTGTTGGTTTCAACTCACAAGACCTAGCTGGACATAAACATGGTATGGAAGTAATATCACACTAGCACCTAAGTCAAGTAACGCCTTTGTCAACCGAATGGTCACCAATCATACCAAAAATGGTAGGGCATCCATGGTCTTTAAACTTAAGGGATGCCTTATTCTGAATGATATAACTCACTTGACCAGCTATAAAGGCTTTCTTGTGTACATTAAACTTTCGCTTCTGTATACAAAGATCTTTAAGAAACTTGGCATAAATTGGAACTTGCCTAATTGCATCCAAGAATGGGATATTACTATTAACCTGCTTAAATATTTCTAATATATTTTGATAGTGCGATTTCTTCTTTGGTGAAACTAACAACTGAGGATAAGAGGATTTTGGCTCATAAGACTCTTGGTTGTCAGGAACAACAGGGGTTTTTTGGATACTTCATCAGTCTCATCAGAATCAGGTGTACCTAGTAAAGGTGAAGTTGGGTCTGAAGCTACTTCTCTATCTTCGGGCATTGTCACCTTATTGTCAACTAGTTTTCCACTCATAAGGGTTACAATGTTGACATGATTGGACAGTTTCTGTCCTCTAGGATTAGGATTAGTTTGACTAGGGAACTTTCCATTTTCTCTCTCACTAAGTTTTTTGGCCATCTGACCTACTTGGAGTTCTAAATTAACAAGAGTCTGGTCAGTTGTGTGAAAAGTCTGCTCGGTTGTCTGTTGAAATCTAAGTTGGCTCTGTGCAACATAGTAAGAGATTCCTTTAATCTAGGCATTTTCTTCTCTGTAGGGTTTTGAGAGTAAGTTGGATTTAGTGGATTCTTTGAATAACTAAACCCTGGTGGAACTTGGGGATTACTAGTCTGACCTTGATTCTGACCTTTGGACCACGAAAAATTAGGATATTTTCTCTAACGGGGTTATAGGTCTCTGAATATGGGACAAACTTCTGACGATTTTTAAACCTAGAGTTGTTATAAAGAGCATAAGCTTGCTCTTCACTAGTTTTTTCATCCCAAAAGTGATCTATTGGGTTCTAATCCACAAACAACTAGAGACTTGAGAGGCTTTAAACCTATTATCAGTTTCAACAAGAGACTTTTGTTTAGATTGACCAGTTCTAAAGCTTTTAAACTTCTAGATATACCAACAAACTTAGCATCAGACTCAAAACATGTATCTACCATGTTAGTGCTACTTCTATTGACCAAGATCCTTTTAGGAGGTTCTACAGAGGACTCTCACAGTTGGGATTTTTCAGCTACTTCTTCTAAAAAGGCATAAGCTTGTTTAGCAGTTTTATTTAAAAACCTACCAGTGCACAATGACTCGACCATGACTTTAGTTGAATAATCTAACCAATCATAAAGAATCTACACTAATTTTATTTTCTCGAATCCATGGTGGGGACATTGAGACAAGAGATCATTGAATCTTCCTAGAAACCTGTAAAGGGACTCTCCCTCTTGTTGCATACTGGCACTAATTTTATGCCTAATTGACGTGGTTTTATGCTTAGAGTAGAATTTCTGAAAAAGGCAGTGGTAAGTTCATCCCAAGTGGTTATAGACTCAGAAGGTAAGTTATGCAACCTGACATATCTTTATATCTCAATGAAAAAGGAAACAACTTAAGTTTCATAACTTCATCACTAAGGTCCTTAATTATAATGGTTCCACAAATTTCCTCGAAATCCCTCACATGAAAGTAAGGGTTTTCATCATCTCTCCTTAAGAATACAGGGATCATCTGAATAATACCTGGTTTAAACTCATAATTAGCCATAGTAGCAGACAAAGTTGCCATTGCTGGCACAACTGGAATACTAGGAATAACTTCCTCACTAAGAGACAAATTCTCAAAACTAAAGTTTCCAAAAACAGGTCTCTCAAAAGAAGGGTTTCCTAAATTCTCGTTTTCAAAAACAGAGTTTGTATTCCGTCACTAATCAAACGACCAATAAAATATCTTCTCCAGGCACACTCACTTAAGGCTTTAGGCGGCCTAGGCATACAATAAAATAACTCCTAATTGGAAGTAAATTCTAAACAAACACAAGCAAGGATGACTCGACCAAGCAAACTTATTTAATCTAGCAAACAAAAAGCATGGTGGATCCACTCAGATTGTTTCTAGACCAACTCCTATTCTTCCAAAAGGAAACTAGTTACATTTTTAGTAAACCTCTTAGAACGATCCGAATTAGATTAAGTCGACCGAAGAGAAGCTGGATAATCTCTATAGAGCTTGAATAACCCTACCTCTTTGGCAACGTTTCCTTGGGTTACAAGGAGGTGTATATCAACTTAAAATTAATCTTCCTGATCATTGAGTTGAGCTAACAAAGTAACCAATACAATCCTTTCGAAAGATTTTCCAATAAGCTCGTTACTCTATCGGTCTTCTTTCTAGTCAAATTTTAAGGCTTAGGTTCGCGTTAGATAACGTGTTCCTAAGGCGGGAAAGAAGGATACAATGATAAAATCCAAAAACTTATCTTGTATGGCAAGTTCTTGCCCTTACCCTAAAATAAAGTCTGTATTCAGTTCCTCAATATATATGCATACGAAGGAATACATTAAACCCACTTGCAGGGGATTCGTGGGTTGATCGAGTCTTACCTTCCGTACCAGACGAGGGATGAACATCTGAAGTCGACTCGGGCCACTAACTCTTGTGTAAGTGTACGAACCCGAGGGGTTAAAACAATATCTTAATTATCGTCCTTCCTTATGCAGTTTATGTTTAATATTACCCTTCCGTAGGGTTTAAAAAATAATAATAAAGTCCAAAAATATCCCAAAGTGTCCAAAATGTCCAAAAGTAAAAGAGAAATTACAAAAATAAAAACAGATTTCCTAATATAATTTTCTAAAAAGAAAAAGAAATAAAACCTTAAAAATAAAATAAAATAAAATTAAAATATTTATCTTTTTTTTTTTCCGTTCGTTTTGCTTTATCTTTGACTCCAAGTCTTTAATTTGGCACCAGTTTCTTTTTGATCCAAAACATGTATCAAATAGACAAATACTCAAAAACGTAAAATAGAACAAAAGAATAAAAAAGAAAAAATAAAATACTAATAAAAACAAAAACTAAACCTAAAAAAAAATTAAGTATAAAAACAACTCCCCGGCAGCGGCGTCAAAAACTTGATCCTTTAATAAAGAGGTGAAAATATTGTTCGTTCACTCAGACTTGTGAAGAAGTGTTTTAGACCTAATTTTAATACTAAAATACAAAACTTAATCAAAAGATAATATCAAGATTATAGAGAAGACTGAGACAAAGGATTTCACCATTAACAAATTTTTAAGTTATCAAATAACGATAATTATGCAACTCTTTATATTCAAATTGATTCTAAAATATTGCCTAGACAAGTAGATTTTCAAAATATTAGTTTTAAATCAAAAGCATGGAACATCAAGAGCCCTAGACTAAGCATGAACCATCAAAAGAAATCACAACTACTTAATAAAAATCATATATTGAATTTTAATTCAATGCAAATAACTATAAAAAGAATTGCACAAATTAATTAAATAAGAATTACCACTTTATTATTAGAATAATGACTTCCTCCATTACCTCAATATTAGGGTTTAACTCATCATGTTGAACACTCTCCCAAAAGATGAATACATAGCTCAAAAGTGTTTACAATAAGAACAGAAGAGAAAATGACACAAAAACTGCGACACTTATATCTGTGGCGAAGAAGAATCACAAAGGTATAAATATAAGTGTTGCTTTTCTATCGTTGAAAGAGACAAAAAAGATTTGGATTAACGACTGTCTTCTGGTGCTGTAGAATAGGTCACACATTTTGCGATTGTCTTCAGCAGCTTTATGTTCTTCGTGTTCTTCTTCTTCCTGATGGTGATAAAATTTCTCTGCCACTTCTTATTTCTCAAATATCTTCTTTAATAACTCCACAAGGTCTTTTCTTCAATGTGAAATACTCGAAAATATTTTCTTCCTTATTTTCTTTCTCGCTCATTCTGTGTCTCAATTAAGTTTAATATTTTCCCCTCATTTACATGAACACACGTAAATATAATAGAAAGTGTTTTGTGTGAGATTAGGAAAGAAGTCCATAGTTATCCCGAAATATTCTTCTTCCTTGATTTAACGAGTAACAATATTTCATGAGATATTTATTTGGTTCTTTCGAGTTTCCAATTCTTGCACAACTCTTACATATATGGTAAGAGGATAATCATGTCTTAAAACTCAAAAATAACCCAACAGATTCACATCTAGTTCGAATAGATTGAGAAGTAAGTTTTCCTGTCAAGTTCTAATTTGAAATTGGGAAGAAGGTGGTACACGTATCCCGAGTGAGGGTGCCTTTATCAACTGGGGTGTCCTTATCCAATCCTTGGTTGCCTTTAACACTTTTTAGCCAATTTTTTCATAAAAGTTTATTTCTTAAAAATACCTACAAACATATAAAATAGTATTATAAGTAAAAAATAAATACTAACAATATATTAGTATAAGCGCAAATAAGATATATAAATGTGTCTACCAAGAGTCATCAGTAAAACAAGTGGAGAGATTCATTTTTAAAAATTTACCTCTCTCCTTAGCCATACACAACATCTTGTAATATTCTTCAAAGGATATCTAGTCCAGCTGGGTAACGGCGTGCTTTAGATCTTGTCAGGAGAGTCGAAAACATCATTCCTTAATTCGAAGAATTAGGTGCCACATATTGGAGTATAAGGAGATGATGACGCCAGGATACGCATGATCTTTTCATTCAATACAGTCTTCATGCATTCGATAAGTTGAAGGGACGACCTTATTGTCATGAAGCCATGGTCTTCCTGGTAATTAGGTTCCTTTTCAATGACATGGGACTTCACTTTCAATTGTACAGGTCCTACTTTAAGCCCTAAGTGGATGTCCATACATGCTGGTGTGATTCCCTTCAAAATCTTTCATCACAATAGGATGATGCATAATTTTCTCTGCATGACCTTAGCAGTCCTGAGCATCTTAAGACTAATGATGTTGGCTGCAACACCTATATCAACAAGCGGTCTATGAAATCCAAAGTCTTTAAGATAAGCAGTCATGTGCAATGCTCGATGATGTTCTTCCTCATCCATCATGTCTTCCTAAGTGAATGTGACGTTATTCACAGAAGGACAAGACGATGTAGGTGCTTCTGGTGCTTTTGTCGAGGGTTAGTTCATATGTATGTCTGTGGCGACACGGTTCAGAGCAAAAAACGCGTCATTGTACTGATCCTTTGATAAATGTAAAAGTTCACATAAATTTTCCACCAGATGAGTGGCTTCTTGACTTACTTGTTTCTCCCAAGTAGTGAATCTTCTGATATGATGAGGGGAATAGACATTGTCGGAGCAGGAGTCCCCACTCCAAGGGACTCTAAGTTTTCTTTAAAAACGACATTAACGCCCCAATTCTTCTGTTATCCTATGAAGGAAGTCAAGGATGGAGCTTTGTGATTCCTCTATCCTTTCCAGAGTTCATGTCATAATTTCTTGTTTCCGCTCGAGTTCAGCTATGGTGAGTGGTGTTGGATTTTGTGCATCTCTGACTTCCCCTATGCCATTAGAGCAAACAATGCTGGTAGTAAAATTAATTATAGGAGGAGTGATATCAGGGACGTTACTATTGGTATCTGAGGAATTGGAATTAGGATTAGTGATTGTAAGATCTAACCTGAGTCCGACCATTTTGAGTAATTGAGAAATTGGCTCTGTAACCGAGAGGTTGCTATCCTGCTATGGTCGCCAATTGTTTTAGGTAAAAACAAATATATTGCAAAAGATTAATTTCTGTAGGTTCGAGAGATCAAAATCGAACAAGACGAGTTATGGGTTGATAATGGGTTGATCTTAAAGGAGGGAAGCAAAGAAGGTTGAGAAATTACAGTGATGTGAAAATGATGGTGTATAGTTGAAGACTGAATGTAGGATTGCAGAATGGATTATCTTCGTGATGGATCTCTTGTTATGCTCTTTATTCTTTCATTCCTTCTTTTGAATTGATGAAGCCATCTATTTTATAGTCTTGTCATGAACACACTGATTTCTCTTAAATGGTGGAAGTTACGAAGATAAGGAGATGTGATGATCATGGAAATTATAGTGGAGCCATGTCCTGTAAATCAGGATGACTATATGACCACTACTCCCCATCTTCTCAACTGCTCTTAACTGTCCCACTACTTGTTACCTTCTTGTCGTGGATGCGTTGCCACATCGCATGTTGCTGTAGACGCCAGACCAATACCCCAATGAGAATCATCCCATTGATGTATTTGATATTTTCATAGAAAATAACAGATTCATGGACTACTACTATTTTGGTTAAGTCAGGTCAATAACCTATTAAATTAGTAAGGCAAGCTGTTCAGTTCACTAAGTTGTTTAAGTAGACTAGCTAGTGTTGAAATAGTAAGTTTATAATCATGCGCTAGCTTGAAATTAGCATGACATAAATTTGGAAGTGTTCATAGTCAAGATTTATCATTGGAAGAATGTTGCTTTCGTGAGTAATGACGCGTCCCTAAGGGACGACGCTGCGAGGAGGTTGCGCTTCCAGGGACTGGTTAGAGTAAGTTGGCGCTGGCACTAGGACAGCGCCACAAATGAAGGCGTGTCCTCTAGGATGCTTTACAAGAATTTAACGCTAGCTCCAAGCTAGCGTCATAAGAAGGATGTCATTGGATTTAGGCCATCATAGAAGACGCGTCCTTGGGGACGCTCTATAGAACGCTGGCGCTGGCCTAGGCCAGCGCCACAATGACGCATCCTTAGGGATGCTTTGATAAGAATGATGTGCTTCCTCGAGGACTGTCTATCAACCTTATGTAAAATTCTCAGGCAATCTTTTAAAAATATTCATGTTATAACTTAAGACTATCAAACTAAACTGATACTTCCTGAAAATATAACAGTTAAAACAAATACTAAACTTTTCTCGTAAACCATAATTTAATCTCCTTCGCTTATATAATGTCAATAGCAAGACGAAGCTTAATAAAAAGAGAAATTAATGAACAATTAAACATCAAAAGAAGACTTTATTATAAAAAACACCTGATCCTCTTATATAATGTAATTGGCTTCTTCCTTAACTCCAGCGGAGAGATTACTCCACTACAAAGAAAAAAAAATAAAACTCCTAAACTAAACTACTGCTCTTGTGAACTAGAAAATGAACTCCTTCATTTTTCATCTCCTCCGCCACTATTTATATGCATAAGACTTCCAAATATTTCCACAATATTCTCATTTAATTAGTATAATATAAAATTTATGTGATAAATGGAATAAATACGGATTTCCAATTAATGATCTTACTTTTTTCCTTATTTATGAGATTCCCATTTCTTGCTTTCCATAGGTAGAAGATATTATATTAATCCTCCAAATCTTATACACAAGGTAAATTAATTTCCGAAGGTGGAAGATATTATGTTGATTCGCTAATTTGTTTGTGAAAAAATAGGTCTCCATACTTTAGCCACACTCCCATATCCCAATAATTGGTCCGACAAAATAATTTTCCATGTTTTTTTTTCCTTCCGGGCTTAGTTCATTCAATCAAATATAAACAAAATAGAGAACAAGTAATTGTAAATTAAGATGTAATTTATGCAGTGTTTACATCAACTATCCCGAAACCTACATTTTGCTAGTCCTCGAGCAAAACTAAAAATGAAATAAAAATCCTAACTCATATTCACAGGAATCGCGACTACACTTAGAACGTGTAACAATCCTTTAAACCCCATAAGTGGCCTTCGCGGACGAGTTTTGTCTCGTGAGGGTTTACAAGAGGTATACCCATAAAACCTTTACTCCAACTTCTAATTAGTCACAAATATTCAAATATCTATGAGAACATAAAGTTTCTCCTCCTAATGCCAAGTAATTAGAAGTGCAAGAGAAAATACATGCTAGTACGCTTAAAAAATGAAAGAGAGAGTGTGACGAGTTGAACCAGTGTCAAAGAGGTCTTTTGACAGATGGACAACGGACTAACATAAAAACCAAATAAGCATCTCGCCTCAACTTTGCCTCACCAATAGGGTTTTATGAATTTGACACTCGTAAGGCGATTTTAAGGGACACACTGGTGCGTAAGAAGGATTGAAGAGATAATACTTACACACTATTTATGGTAACGCTTATTTCTTTTTTTCTGACGTTCTCAAAGGAAAAGAAATCTAATGACTTTTTAGGAAATTGACCATATATGAGGTTGAGAACATCCACTCACCTTATAGTCTTGGAATCACAACTCTCTCATAGTGCTTAATAGAAACAACTCTGTCTTCCGCTTCAATCCTTGATGATAAACCCTTGAAACTTGTAGAATTTTACTCTTTTTGTTCGATCACTTGTTGTTTTAGAACTTCATTTTGAATTTCTTCTTCTCCATGGCTTTACCTAAGTAAATTATTATTACATAATTTTTTTGATTTTTTTTTGATGAATAAGATTGATACAAAATATGAAACAAAAAATGAATGTGACAAAACATAAAACTTTACTTGCTTCCTGTAGAAGGACTTTTTCACTTGATTCTTCATAATTGTTGATATACAAATCTTCAAAAATTTACACCTTTTGTAATGTTTTTTTCCTTTTATTTCTACCTTGAACGTCTTTAGCCTCTTCATGAATTGATGTTTCACCGCTTATTGATGATGCTGAGTTTCTATTGAGAGAGAGTTATAATTATGTGACTAAGACTACAAGAGGAGGTAGTCCTAGTCACCCTCATGGTGATAAGAATTAGCACTCAAGAGACCAAAAAGTGTTAAAGTGGTGCGAGGTTAAGTAGTACATCATTCTACTCGAAGTTTATGCAGATGAAAACACTCTACAAGGACAATTGAAGGTTTGGTGCCTCACTCAAAAAGGTAGTATCCACTAATGATTGGTTAGTTTTATTTTTCTAGCATTTCCTTCTGGCCTAACTGTCTCTAGCATGGATGGTTGGGTCCATCATGATTATTCTCTCAAGGTTAAGAACACAGATGTATATTCTCTAGCAAATCTAATTTTCATCTTTTTGGTGAGAAACAATATGTAAACTTAGATAAAAGAATATTATGTGACTCTAAATGTTGGAGATTGGGATAACTAGTTTTTTTTTTCTCCCTTACCCCCAAACTTAAATTGAACAAAGTCCTCGATGTTTCAGAATAATTATATGAATGCATAAACAAAGTAAAAGAGATATGGAAAGATATTACCAGCACCGTGTACAAAAAACATATGGATTACCTCCCATAGAGAACTAAGTTTAAAGTCTTCAGCCAGACCAAAAAAGGGTTGGTCACAACTTACATATCATATAACAATAATCGTAAAAGTTGTGGATCCTTAAAGTCAATCATCTTTGACTCCAAAGTTGACCATAATAGAGTATATGAGAGTGATGGTCCACTAAACCATTTTGTATATTAGCAATAAAAATTAGCAACGGCTCAAAAATTAGCAACGAGTCTGCAGATGCGAAATTTGGAACTATAATGAGCCGTTGCGAATTTTTAAACCGTATTACAATTCGCTACGGCTGATCATACCAATGTGCTGCCCAACCGTGTGCAAGGTAACACCTGAATTGCAGGTGTGCGAACCAAACGTGTGCAAAGAAACACCTTAAAACCCTAGATTCTATCCCATTCTATCTTTCTATTCCAGAAACATCTCCCTCTTTTTCCTCCCCCCTACCCATACTCTTGCGATTTCTTACTTTCTTATTCTTCATCATCATTATCATCGTTGTTGTTCGACTTCAGCTTAGTTACTGTGGTATACTGATGATTACAAAACACAAAGACTTTCTCTTTCTCTTTGACATCTACTGCTACTATATCGATCTTCTTCATTTTTTGTGTGTGAGACAGTTTGGATCCACAAACCAAAACCCTAAAAATGGCGAAAAATCTCTCCGTATTTTTAACCCTAATTTTGTTTCTTCCATTTTTATGTAACTCATTCTCTTCTGAAAACCCTAGTGATCGAAAAATTCTAGTGTTAGTAGATGATCTAGGTATCAAATCTTCGCACTCGATCTTCTTCAAATCTCTACAAACACGTGGATTTGAACTTGATTTTAAGCATCCTAAGCTTACTCTCAAGAGATTTGGGAAGTATCTATATTATGGATTAGTACTTTTTTCTCCATCAACTAACCGTAAGTTTATCGTACTCTGCTGTTAATTAGAATATCAATCTTTAGGGTTTTGGATTAATTTTTTTATTGGGTAAATTGTGTTTTGTAGGTATAGGGGGGTCTTTGGATTCAGCTGCTGTATTGGAATTTGTTGATGTTGGTCATGATTTGATTCTTCTGCTTCTGATTTGATTAGAGATATTGCTACTGAGTGTGGTGTTGATTTTAATGAGGTTAGTTTAAGAATCTAGAACTGATTGTATAGTAAATGCATACTGATTCTGGATTTGTTTTAATTTTACTTGCTTGTTTGTTTGTTGGCGTTTTTTTGTAGGATTCCAAATATAAGGTTATTGATCATACCAGTTATGCGGTCTCAGCTACCGATGGGGATCATACTTTGATTGCTAGTGATAATTTCATTAAATCTGATGTGATTTTAGGAAGCAAGAAAATTTAGGCAAGTTTATTACTAATTTTTGTTAATTTGTTTTTCCAACATTGCACGTTTACAGCTGTAAATGTGTAGAACATTGTTGATTTTGTGAAAAAATTGTGACAAAATTTAGTGAAAATTATTCCTGTGTATTAAGCAGGCAATTGGATTGTGATGTTTTGGAAGGTTTCTTACCGTAGTACCTAATTTGTGAAAGATCTTTAAGCTGCAATCTGTACATGTTGATCTTTGTTTGCCTTATTTTATGCGCGAAAACTCTTGCCTTTTCAAGTGCTTCATTTTTTTTTAATCAGTTTGCTGCTTCCTAGGTATATTTGTATTCTACCTGTCTCTGATCATCTCACTTGCAATTCTGAAATGAAACAGAAATTGGGCTTGGATTGACAGGGTTTGGCATACTTTTCTCCTTTTTGGGAATTGTTTTCTCTTTGACAAAGGGCTTCTCGCCATGGGAAATGTAAGCATCTTTAGAGTCTCATCTTGTTCATATGCTCTGTATCTTGATTTTGTTTTATTCTGTGTTCTGGTTATCATTGATGTGTACCTTTTTTCTTTTCTTTTTTAATACGAAAATATACTAATGAAATGAGAAAATTACAATTGAGGTAAATCATTATTGATACTCTCCTGAATCCAATGGGGAGTAGTATCAATCCAGTTTCTGACTTGCCTTAAAGAAATAGAATGGTTTGCTAAGACATGAGCAACATCATTACCCTCTCTTGGGACAAAAGAACACTTCCAAGAGATGAAGTTTTCTAGAAGCTTAATACTATCGGCAGCTAGACTATAAGTGTTCCATTTAATTGCGCTGCTTCCTCCATTTGCATCAATCACTAGATTTTTGCCATTGATGTGTACCTACGTTATGATGACTTGCTTCTTTGTGATAATCAGATCCTATTCTTATCAGGCTTGATGTTGACCATTGGAGTGAAATCAATGATGCAGTTTTTCATGAAACGCCAGAACTATAAGGTGTAGTTCTCTTGTATGTTATATTTTTCATTTTGACCTTACCTCTTACGTGGTTTCCAAATTTATTGTTGTGACTTATTAATTAAATATATATTGTGTTGAATGATCAATAGGGTACAATCTCATTTGGTATTGGTTTTTTCTTGGTCCTCATTGGATGGCCTCTCATGGGCAAGATCTTGGATGCATATGGTTTCATTGTGCTTTTAAGGTCTGTACTTTCTTTTTCGATATCTTCCTCAGTAATTATTGATATATTAAATACTCTTGGTTGTTGATATGAGGTTTTTCTACAGTGGGTTTTGGCCTACATTGGCAGTGTTTCTGCAGAGAATTGCCATCCTTGGTTGGATCTTTCAACAACCTTTTGTCACGTCGGTAAGAAGATTTTGTGCATAGATGAAACAAGTGTAATTTTACTTGTTTACTGAATTTTCTTTCATTTGGTTGTACTTATCATTCTTTAGAAATGTTTCTATATGCTACCGTAGGTATAATCATTTTTCTCATTCTATATAAGCACAAGTAGTCTATTATACAGAAATGTTTATATGTAGAAACTGAACTCGGTTGATAGTTATTGTTATATGTTTGGCCTGAACATGTGGCTTGAATATATATTGTTCAAATGGAAGACTTTTTTGTTCAATTCGCACTTGTCTCTCTTACTAGGTAATGTTAATGTGTTTCCAGTGTTGTGGCCTGAATTTTTGCTTGAAAATGTTGCAGGGATCTCTTGACTAGGTCAATAGTAGATTGACTTGATTTTTTTTTCTGTTGCAAAAAGTTAGCAAATGCCAGGAACTGATGCTAAATTTTGAACCAATAACAAAATCCGGTCCGGCTAAGAGGAGCCGTTCTAAGTTTTTTTTATCCAAATTTTGCCACGGCTTCTTGACTGTTGCGAATGTTTAACTTAGCAACTGCTTTAAGCCGTTGCGTACGCAAAAAAGCTTGGTTCTACCACTAAACCGTTGCAAAAAATACAACACTATGTTTCGCAACGGACGCTCCCGTTACAAGTCCAGTTTACAACTACACAGGGCCGTTGCTAAACCCCAAAAATGGTGTAGTGGTCATTCTTAAGAAAATGTGTCGATTCTAATTTCCTAATAATTAATTAGGTTTAGTTCTAAAAATTTAAAACTGACACATTTAAAATTTAGATGTTCCCACATTTGTAAGATAAAATTTTGGTGGGACAACAAAGTCATTTTGGTATCATTGCCTACGTAAACTACATCAACAGGATGACGGGTTTATAACAACTGAATTTATTTCTGGACACAATCAGGCTCGGAAACGTGTATGAAGATAATCTCTTAATATGGTAGAGTCACATGTGTCAAGTCTCAAGTGAGGGACTCTTCTAAGGTCAAAGGAAAACCACAAGGAGAATGATATTTACCCCCAAACCTAAAGTGGTTAGTGTCCGTAGATAACCAGTCACAATTTCCTTAATTTCTAAATTATTAGATTTAGGAAAGTGATCAATTATTTCATCTAGATTATAATTAAGTGGTTTGCCTTCACTCACACATGAATTCTCTACGAGTCTATCATCTTATTTAAAGATTATTGTTTTTGAATCGTTGGACTCTAAAAACTAGTCTTAGGATAAACTCGTTCTTCTAAACCATCATCGGCTTCATAATAATAAGAAAATATTACACCATCTAAAACAATGATATCTCTAGTTAAATCATTTTCCTTTTGAATATGTAAATAATCATCAATATTATTAGGATTTGAACTAGAAACATCATTATTATCATGAAACTCAATTGTTGTAACAATTTCCTCGTCATTATGACTACGGGTTTCAAATTCTTCACCAATGCTATCCTCATCATCATATAATATGGAGATGGTTGAACCTTATCTAAACAAGTAGTGTCTTCAATGTTAACCTTTTCCTCTTGAATAGATAAATAATTATCAGTATTATCAAGGGTAAAATGGGAAACACAATCTTGACAATTAAGTTCACTGAGAGCAATATTATCAACTAAAAATTCTTCTTCATATTTCCTATAAGTCTCACTTCATTTTTCCATTGTTATGTCATATTTACGTGAACTTTCAACTACCTGCTCGAGTAAGTCTTTCAAGAAAGGATAATTGTTGGTACTCCGCATCTTCACAAAGAATTCATTGTTGTTCCGCACAATCCTCTGCGGTATTGGATTAGTTTGATAGTGGAAATGCCATAAAGCAGACTTGCATGTTGACTAGAAGAATTAGGTTTAATTGTTTAATTAGATCCAAAAACACATATTTTGGTCATTATAATATTACTCATTTACCCATTTGTACGACTGGTGCACGTGCGAATAATAACTGGGATCACCATCGTATGAGCCATAACCTTTAGAAGGTTGGTTGTAGTCCCAAGTACTATCTACAGTATAGTCATAGTACAAATAATGTCCATCTTGAAATTCGGCCGAAAATTCACTGTGTTGGTCCCGATAATACCAGTTCGACATTTTTTTTGGTGCACGTGCAACTGCAGGGTCAACTATAATTGGGTACACTCAGGTTACCTTAGCAAAATATACTTACAGTCAAAGACTGGTCAAAGATACAAGACTAAGACTTGTGGAATTTCGACTGATAACGCCCAGAGGGTTTAATGTACTATTTCACTTGTTTTCATAAAAACCTGTAGAGGACAGTGTAAAATGCTGGGAAGAGTGTTATTTTTTTAATATATATATAAAATAAAATAAAATAACCTAAAAATAAAAATAACTTTTTTAAATATAATTGTTTACAAAAATAAAAATAAAATAAAATCTGATCAAAATAAAATACAATAAAATAAAATATAAGATTTCACTTACTTTGGCTAGCAAATCCTGCTTTCCACTTTTAGTTTCCAACAAAATCTACACACTAATAATAACAAAACACCCAGAATAAAATCTTGAAAATAAATTAAATTAAATTAAATTAATTAAACTATCCTAATATATGTAAATTTTATAGAAACTAAAAATAACAATTTTTAGTCCCTTTCAGCGACGCCAAAAACTTGATATGATATTTTAATTGTAGACAACAAGTGTATGTATCGATGAGATAATATACAAAATACGGGTCGTACAGAGACTAAAATACTGTTATCTTTTAAATTATAATTGTTGGAATTTTTAGTCAAAAATTATTATATGAGTGAAAATTGATTTTGATATTTAAGCTTCAAGAAATGTGTTTAAGGGTCATGTCATTTCATCCATAAGACACTTAAGTGAATAGGTGTTACGGAGATTCACCATTAGACATGGGGAGTCACCTATGGATGAAGAGACACCTTGTAGAGTCACCATTGACTCTATATAAACCCATCTCTTACTTTTGTTTTTTTATAAGTTTTTTTTTCTTTTTTTTACAATGATTTTAGAAAACAAAAGCGTCTAGAATCGAGTCGTGATTAAGATCACAAGTAGTTGTCAACATTCGCTGGCCGAATAGTATTGTAGTGCTACTTACTACAAGGCGTGATCCTTGAATCTTGGAAGATGACAACCCTAAAACCGTGAGCACCGTATGTAGGGATAAACCGTCTTTAACAAAAGAGATTACTCGTCTTGATCAACCAAATACGATAAGTATCTTAGCTTTCTATTTTTTTAATATTTTTTTTATCGCATGAATGTGATTTCTGAGAAATCGAAACGTATATTTTTCCAATAATTTTAAAGAAAATTTATTTCATTGTTTCCGGTTTCTTAGGAAATCCGAGATCTGTCAGTTTCATATGTTAACTGTTTTTACAAAATAACTTTGCATTTGATGTAAGAAACCTGCCTGATAGTTTTGTGTTCATGGTAGCCTGCACACGTTATGTACTACGTATTTGTTGTCTCTTCACACCATTAGAAAGCATAATAATTGGTTAAACTTATTCAATGAAAGTATTGCTGTGATCAAATGCATTATGCGTCACTTGTAATTTTATTGCTTTATTTTACATTGTGAAACCATCATGAAAACTGTGAAGGTTAATCAAGTTTGTGTTCGTTCTAACTTCTAAATGCAAAAGACGGTGGAAATCCATCGACATTGAACATGGTTGGTGACATTAATTTCTATTGTCGATCTACGAAGATCTCTGTGAAAGATTTGTTCTCCAAATTAAACAGCCTATTTTGTCATACTTAGATCATGTGTTTTAAATTGGGAATAAAAAATCTCGTTAGCCAATATGCATGATTTTTCTGTGTTGTTGCTTGGATTCTATTGATGAGCATAAAGATGATGTGCATCTGACATCGAATGATATTATCATGTATGAGTACGGAACATATTGATTTTTTGAATGTATGGATTTGTGTCATGAAAGGGTACATGGCATACTGCTTGACAAAAGTCCACAATAAACTCTGTTTAATATTCGTTTGCTTGCCTATATTTTGGTGTTGGGATGGTATCAACATTGTTTAATCCATTGTTAATACTATTTGGTTGTTTTGTGTGTCCGCCTAGTGGGCAATGATTGGATTAAAATTTGGATAGTAGGTGTATCCACGGTGTGACGATCACATCAAACTTGGAATTCACATGATATTTCTATGGCAAGCCAATGATGTGTATTTGTACCCCTTCTTGGATTATGTCTACAATGACAAATCCTTTTGATTACAGAGTGTGACGTTAAGGACATCCCATAATGGATAATTGTGATTTCACGACAACGAGCCTTAGTCATGAAATGTGTGATTTCACGACAACGAGCCTTAGTCATGAAATGTGGGGGACAATAGTAGAATGTTGACAGGCTATACTCTGTAATACCCTCTGAATACGGGGTTAGAGCGTTCACATTCGTCGGATCAAATCTAAAATTAAAAAATAAAATTTTTATTTTTTAGTCCGGTCCAAACGCTACGGGTTAACGAGTAAAACTGAGAGCGGTTGTCTAATCTATCGCTTGTAGTTGGGCGGACGTCTGGGTATATGTTTGTTGAGATGGGCGTACGTCTAAAAAAACGCTTGCATGGGGCGGACATTTAGTTGAACGCTTGATGGGAGGCGTTAACGAAAATTACGCCTGATGATAGATGTACCCCTACACGCACACCTGACGAACACCTGATGGGGCGGTTTGATAGCCATATGCACGGTCAATTTAGTAAGTTTTTTAAATAAAGCGTTATTCTAGAAGCACGCTTAAGTTTATGCTTAAGTATTTTGTGATTGTTTCATTAATAGTGGGCATTAGCTTTAGAAGTAGGCGTTGATCTAACTTTACATTGTCATTGTTTGTTGCATGATCGAGTGTTAGTTTTAAGCATGAAATGAAACTGGATACTCAAGCGTTGTTTGTTGCATGATCTAGTGCATGATCAAGGAACTGGATACTCAAGCGTTGTAGTGGGCTTTAAAAGTAGGCGTTGATCTAACCTTACGTTCGGCTGTTCCACACAAGCGTTGATCTAACCTTACGCTTAGAAGTATGCGCCACCTTAGATGCACGTCCAGAACGTAGACGCTCGCTTAGAATAACGCCCTATTCACAGACGCTCTCCTATGCGTATGCTCACTACAGGCGTTAATCCAGTCGAACGTCCAACACAGGCATTATTCCTGCCGAACGCTTGTTACCAGGCGTGCTCCTACCGTAACGCTCCGCTGGACGCAAGGTTGGGTGAACACTTCATCCGGCGGTACTTTTGGTGAACGCCCATAAAATGAAACGTAACTCTATCGTTACGCCTGGAACGAGACGGATATCTAGCGAAACGCCTAGCACGAGACGGTCTCCTAGCGCAACGCTCGACTATAACTCGTTTGGTCCAGTTTCGAGACCATTTTTGGTCATGAATAGTGCCGAAAGTGGACAAAAGAGTATTTTTACTCGCCCCCACTAATCTTCGTTTTGGACGGACCAAACACATTTTTACTCTTTGGTCTGTCATTTTGTCAGCCCACTGTGGACGCTCTTAGTGATTCCTTACTCAGTGATCAAAGGAATTGCTTTGGAATATAGTTTCTCATGAATTGGTATAGAATGAGAATTGGAATTTTATTTTGACACCTAGTTTGCTTAGTAAAAGGCAAAGTAATACGGTATATTTGGATATGTATCTAAAAGAATTATATGATGACACCATAGAATTATATGGTGGTTTTCGTATAACAAGGTGTGTTATAATAATAAATTCATCAAAATATGGGGGTGCTAAAATAAATGTTATTATGGTATGTTTCTATAATTATGAGGTCAACGTAATATCGTAAAGAAATTGCTCTCAAATGCACGCGTATCTAAAAGAAATAGTGTTTGAGAACTGTATCAAGTCGAAAAAGGATAAAATTCTTAAGAGAGCTTATAATTGCATCATTGAGGGGAATGAGATTATTTCATATAAATAAAGCAGTATTTACAGCTGAAATCCAACCTAGCGATTGAAGATCCCATGAGTATCTAGGTTCAAAAGGGACAACCAAGTTGTGAAGTTATATTCACCGAAAACATTGTGAGAGGTTACTCTCTTTCCCATTTCTATGATGAAACAGTGTTTCCTGTCAAGTAAGGGGTTAAGAATTTCTCTTAATGATTCCAATAACTTAGTCTAACTAAGAAAAATATGGCAGGATACTTTCAAATAGGAGATCACCTATATGAGTGAGAAGTGTGGTCGCTTCTATGATAGTTATAAGGCTAATTTAATCTATAGCACTCATGAAATACTAAGAACGTCTAGGTCCGAAACGAACACAACCGAGAATTTGATGATTATAAGAAAATATAATGTATGAGATTTATTGTATCGATTTACATCAACGTACGACAGTTCAAGACATCGCATTCACTGATAAGTCGGTAAATATAGTAAATTTTCACTAGGTTTGGTTTAAAGCTAAAAGCTACCATTTACCGATGTGTTATATTTTCTGTTTGTGTTCTTGAAAGTTTTAAGTCTTGTTGAGTCGGTATTTTCACTCATGTGGGGGATTGTTGGAATTTTTAGTCAAAAATTATTATATGAGTGAAAATTGATTTTGATATTTAAACTTCAAAAGATGTGTTTAAGGGTCATGTCTTTTCATGCATGTGACACTTAGTGAATAGGTGTTATGGAGATTCACCATTAGACATGGGGAGTCACCTGTGGATGAAGAGATACCTTCTAGAGTCACCATTGAAACTATATAAACCCATCTCTTACTTTTGTTTTGTTATAAGTTAAAAAATAAGAGTTTTTACAATGGTTTTACAAAACAAAAGCGTCTAGAATCGAGTTGTGATTAAGAGCACAAGTAGTTGTCAACATTCATCGACCGAGTAGTATTGTATTGCTACTTTCTACAAGGCGTGATCGTTGAATCTTGGAAGATGACATCCGTAAAACCGTGAACACCGTATGCGGGGATGAATCATCTTTAAGGAAAGAGATTACTCGCCTCAATCAACCCAATACGATAAGTATCTTAACTTTCTATTTTGTTAGTATTTTGTTTATCGCATGAACATGATTTCCGAGAAACCGAAACACATATTTTTCCAGCAATAATAATATTATGCCAAAAGATAAAAATAAATGAATTAAGAAAATAGTAAAAATTACTAAAAAGAATAAATGAACTATTAAGAGAAAGCTAGGGCTTTGGATTCGACCAATTAAATCATGTAAAATTTCCGGGCAATCTTTAACAAATATTCATGTTGTAACTCAAGACTATCAGACTAAACTGATACATTTCAGATAATATAACGGTTAGAAAAAATACAACAACTTTTGTTGTAAACCAAAATAATTTAATCTCCTTCGCTTATAAGATGTCAATAGCCGAAGACTATTCAAAACTAATAAGAACGAAGCTTAATAAGAGGTGAAATTAATAAATACTTAAACCTCAAAAAAATACTTTATTATAAAAAATACTTGATCCACTTACATAATGTAATTGACTTCTTCCTTAACCCCCAGTGGAGAGCTTAAAAGAAAGAAAGAGAGATAAAAAAAAAAAACTCCTAAACTAAACTAAACTAAACTACTGCTCTTGTGAACTAGAAAACGAACTCCCCCATTTTTCATCTTCTTCCACCACTATTTGTATGTATAAGCCTTCCAAATATTTCTACAATATTCTCATTTAATTATTATAATATAAATCTTTTGTGATATATAGAACAAATGTGGATTTCTATTTATCAATCTTATTTTCTTTCTTATTTAGAGCAAGGGCTATGGGATAAAATGCTTAAACACTCTATTCCTTTTAAAATGGGTGAGAGTTGAGCTGATAGATTGTATTTGCTACCGTAGGATAGAGAAGGGAAAGACTATTCGGCTTATGATATGATGTTTATTATTTTTTATTTTTATTTTGAAAAAATGTTTAAAGTGGACTAGAGTAGTTTTAAATTTTTTAATAATAAAAAACTAAAGTTTAAAGAGGGAAAAAATAACTTTTGAATTTTTAAATAATAAAAAGGTTAAGCTTTTGTCGAGCGTCATACAAGATTTAAAACATAATACTATTACACGGCAAACAAAGAGCCATCTGTTGTCACTTTTATTTTATACGACAAACAATAAACCGTTTGGCATCTATTTTTTTCAAACGGCAAACAAAGAGCCGTAAAGTGAAGACTTTCGCTCACTCAATCGAGTGAAGGAGAGGTCGATTGAGTTTGGGATGAAAGAGGGTTTCTCTCTATCCATAGTAGGATCAAATTAGGTCAAATTTGATCAAATCTTTCATTTTGAAAGAGTCTCTCAACCCACATAGTCCTTGCTCTTATAAGATTGCCTCTTCTTGCTTTCTATACGTAGAATATATTATATTAATCCTCCAAATCTTGTACACAAGGTAAATTAAATTTCCAAAAGTGGAAGAATTATGTTGATCCTCCAACTTGTTTGTGAATAAATGGGTCTCAATACTTTAGCCACACCCCCATATCCAAATATAGTCCAATGAAATAATTCTCCATGTTTTTTTCTTTTTGGGCTTAGCCCATTAAATCATAAATCATTTTATTTCCTTCATTTTACGAGACGAATTATGTATTTTAGTCCATCGAGCTTATTTCCTAAAAACTACAAAACTAAAAAAAAATCATCAGATATATACAAAATAGATGAGGTTCTAATTGACACTATTGCTAGGCGTACGAGAAGGCGACTGCAGTAACTGTTACTTTTAATCACCTTCAGAAGTCAACTTGGGGGTTTCTATCTTGAAGAGAATTGAAGGACGAAGCCAATGTAAAAAGAATGAGGTCATTCCGACATCAAATATAGAAGTTTTGTGCAAAACAAGCTTTAACCAGTATTCAACTGTAAATATATTTTTCTAAAATATCCTGAATTTATTTATTTTAGTCAAACCTACACTTATACGTACACTAAATAAAATAAATAAATAATGACAAATTGGTATTACAAGGGCCAATATCACTGAAATTTGGAGTCCAACGACGGCATATCAATCATGAAACAAATTTGACTTTTTAATTTGAAGCAAAAGAGACTTAATATTAGAAAAAGACTTAAAAATGGTTCTAACTTCTAACATCATCAACAGTATAATAAGTAATAACTCCACCGCCAGCGCGTAATTTTAACATAAGAACAGTAACATATCATTGTACCGCCGCGTTTACCGCCCACTCGTCTATAATAACTCCACCCGGCGAACTAACCATCATTGTATTGATGTCAACCACATGAAATTTACAACAGTGGTTGGTGCTCCTGTAGAATTGAGATTTAAATAATGCAATTTTTTTTCCTTATATCATGTGATTACAACTTGTTTGAATTTAGTTGGTCGGCCAGATATTGCCGAAATCAGGTAGCTCTCGTAATTTCGCAGCAAACATTTTGGAGAGTCTTTTTAAATTAATTAGAACCGAAATATATTGTAGTTTTATAAACTATCCCATTGTGGTTTCAACTCTTGAAGCTTATAAATTACAAAGCTCCGTTGACAAAAACTCATAACTTTCTTGATCAACAAAGCTAAATAAAAACCTAACTCAGATTTGTATTTTAACAATCACTAGTTCTTAATAACATATAAAAGAGTGTAGAGTTGTTAGTGATGTCAAGAGAGTGTAAGAGAGTGTAAGTGTGTGTTATCACACGTGAGAGTCAAAAGAAGTGTTGAGTATATAAAGCAAAACAGAGTCCTGTATACTATAACTTTCCAATTCAATCAAATTCATTTGATCAAATCGTCTGTAGCTCCAATGTAGAATTCTTGTGATTCTATCATGGTATCAGAGCTTTAGTCTCAGATTTATCTGAGGGAATCGATCTTTTCTTCATCACATTGATTCTACAACATCAATTTCTTCATCTCAACTGTTCTTGATTCAACACACAGTTTTTGAAGAAAATTGGAGTTCTTGAAGATTTGTTTTACAAGATGGATTTGATCCTGATCTCTGCTGCAACGTCTTCAAACTGGATCAAGCATGATTCTTAGGTATGAAATTTGATTTTCTCACTTGTGCTCTTGGATTCATGGATTTCTTCAAATTTTTGGTATGAATCTTGATTCTTCAACCTCAACTGTTTAAATTGGATCTATGATGGTAATCTCAATCTCATCCTGTTGATTACTTCATACTTAATTTCATGTGTTCAATTTCTATGCCACTACTTCAGCAACATCCAATTTCATCTTCAGTCGCAGATTTTCATCATAATTAGGTAGTTTTTCCATCTGATTTCTTGATCAAAATCTATTGTTCTTGTTTCCTGATGCCGAATGAGTCTGAGCATGTTCTAGTCTGCTACACCAAGGTCTAGTTAGGTGAAAACTTAATGTTGTTCCACTCAATTGGATTCAAAAGTAGATTGAGAGTTTGTGGGTGAAAATGAGACTGCACATAGTGCTTATGGTTCATTCTTCATACTTCAATCTCACATCTTATTTCAAAGCAGTCCTCACTACAGTGTTGAAGCATTTTGCGATTTCTTATGATGTTTCTATGTTTGGATGTCGAATTGGAGTTGGTGTGTATACTAACATACATTTTGGAGTCTTCTTTGTTGAGTTTGTATATACTCAATATACACCCTATTGTTATTCTTCTATCTTAGTTAGGTGTTTCTTTTTTGTCCATAATAAAGGATTCAATTCTTCAACCAATTTTTTGTGAATAAGATTTTCTGAATCTAAGATTTTTCTTGGGACACAATATTTTCTTGGATTTTTCTGAATAATAAGCGAGATTGAACTCGGCTTGTGTTACTGTTCTTGTATTACAGTATTCTCCTCATGCTGCTGCTTATATACCTATCATAAGATTCCCTATCAACTGCACAATCTTCATCTCTTCTTTTATGTTTTGATTTTCTATAGCTCTGGCTTCTGAAGTCTCCTTAAGAATTTTCATCCCTATCTCATTGGGAATATTCAAACACCATGTTTGTATAGAATGGAAGTGTCTCTCCTAATTCTCTTGATTCAGAAGACACCTTTATTTTCTAGATTAAAAGATCTTATTAATGATATTAAGGATTAATAAGATTAAAAGATCTTATTAATGATATTATGGATTAAAAGATCTACAATGACAAATCCTTTTGATTACAGAGTATGACGTTAAGGACATCCCATAATGGATAATTGTGATTTCACGACAACGAGCCTTAGTCATGAAATGTGTGATTTCACGACAACGAGCCTTAGTCATGAAATGTGGGGGACAATAGTAGAATGTTGACAGGCTATACTCTGTAATACCTTCTGAATATGGGGTTAGAGCGTCCACATTCGTCGGATCAAATCTAAAATTAAAGAAGAAATTTTTAATTTTTTAGTCCGGTCCAAACGCTACGGGTTAACGAGTAAAATTGAGAGCGGTTGTCTAATCTAACGCTTGTAGTTGGGCGGACGTCTGGGTATATGTTTGTTGAGATGGGCGTACGTCTAAAAAAACGCTTGCATGGGGCGGACATTTAGTCGAACGCTTGATGGGAGGCGTTAACGAAAATTACGCCTGATGATAGATGTACCCCTACACGCACACCTGACGAACACCTGATGGGGCGGTTTGATAGCCATATGTACGGTCAATTTAGTAAGTTTTTTAAATAAAGCGTTATTCTAGAAGCACGCTTAAGTTTATGCTTAAGTATTTTGTGAATGTTGCATTAATAGTGGGCATTAGCTTTAGAAGTAGGCGTTGATCTAACTTTACATTGTCATTGTTTGTTGCATGATCGAGTGTTAGTTTTAAGCGTGAAATGAAACTGGATACTCAAGCGTTGTTTGTTGCATGATCTAGTGCATGAGCAAGGAACTAGATACTCAAGCGTTGTAGTGGGCTTTAAAAGTAGGCGTTGATCTAACCTTACGTTCGGCTGTTCCACACAAGCGTTGATCTAACCTTACGCTTAGAAGTAGGCGTCACCTTAGATGCACGTCCAGGAATGAAGGATCAAGATGAGTTTAATAGTTATGAAGATGAATCGAAAACCAATCTGTTGAAGAACACCGATAGTAAATGATTGAGAGTTGAAAATATCAAAAGATTTTAATAGAGAATAAAGGAAATGATATGAATCAGGAAAACTCTTCTGCAGTTTTTTTGTTTGACTGATTATCGAAATGAAGAACAGAAGCTCTGTAGTGTTATGAAAATATTTTGAGAGAGAGAGACTCTGAGAGAGAATAATGTTTGTTGATTTAATCTTCTGAAGTGAAAAATAGTTTTGATATTGAAAAGAGGTTAATAGTCATTAAAGCTACCTCAAAACTTACAGGAAATGAATGCTATCCATCAATTTTGTTGACCACGCTGCTGCATCGACTGTTGAACATTAATGCTGCTGCATCGACTGTTGACACATGCGTCTGACAATTTGTGACAACTGGGTATAGTGAGACAGACTGGTGAGGGCAGGTGTCCATCACATGTTGCAGGTGTCCATCACATGCTGTTATTCATCTCATCAAAATTCACGTGCCTGTCAGGTACAATACAAGAGGACGAGTATCCTGTTAGTTACAGTAGATTTAACATATGAATCTGGTCTTGATGGTGAAGTGGGAAGAGGTTGTATCAGATGGGAACTGCCAGTTTCAGGCATCATCTAATCAGTTCTATTTTGTTTTCAATATCCTCCTGTCTCTGGCTAATTGGTTCAGTCTTCCTCACCTGCCATTCACAATTATAGAGAACAACTCGAGCAGCACCTTGGGATTTAGAGTGCCTGGAGCAGAAGACGGAGAGGGTCTCCTGCCGAGAATATCAGTCAAGCTATTTTCTGTTGGTATCGATGTTAGAATTGGGGTTGTGATTTTAAGAGATCTTAACTGTTCTAAGAGAGGATCAACACCATCCTTTGGTTTCTCTGTCACCATAGTATTCTGATCCAACTGCTGTGAGCTTGATAGAGTGGATTCTGATGCGCCCATAATGTGGAAGATGGTCTTTCTCTCCCTAGTTTAACATCCCAGTCTTCAGGCTGTTTCGCTTCAGAGTCAACAATCTCTTGTGGAATGTTATCATATCTCTCTGACTTATTATATTGGAGGATTTGTTTCTGGATTTCTTGACGGTTTTGTATTTCTTATGCGCCCTCAATTTTTGGATGGGTTAACCAAAGGAATGTACCTCCCAGAATTGCTGCAGCTTATTTTGTTAAATCTAAACACAAGACGTATCAGTATGTTTTGTGGATCATTGCCCTAATCCTCCTAATAGTTGGGTTCACTGTTGGCCTGGTTTTGCTGTTTCGAGGTTTGATGCTAATAAGCACTGTTCTAGGTGTCACTACATGAGCTGCTTCCCCAAGATCGCCTCTAATGGGCAACTGGAACTGTCTTGGAGTAATGCACTTCACCTTCAGTCAAAAGATCATTTTCACCTTTTCAAGGCAAGGTTCCACAATGTGAAACACGGATGGCGCAACTAGTACTACAAGTCATGCACCATAGTTTTCTAGGCAGATCTAAGTGCTGACAACATATAAAAGAGTGTAGAGTTGTTAGTGCAATCTCAAGGTTTCTTCACATCCACCTTGAGATTGAGGGGGGATAATAACATATAAAAGAGTGTAGAGTTGTTAGTGATGTCAAGAGAGTGTAAGAGAGTGTAAGTGTGTGTTATCACACGTGAGAGTCAAAAGAAGTGTTGAGTATATAAAGCAAAACAGAGTCCTGTATACTATAACTTTCCACTTCAATCAAATTCATTTGATCAAATCGTCTGTAGCTCCAATGTAGAATTCTTGTGATTCTATCAGTTCTTACTTTTCTGTATTTTTGATGGAAATCTCTGGTTATGGAAACGATGGAATTTACAGATCTTTAAGACCAACTGCAACTATATATGAAGATCCAAATACTTCTATAGTCTCATTTCTATTCAGAAATACAGATTCTTATCCTGATAGAATTGCTGTCGTTGATGTTGATGTTGATCAAACTTTAACCTTCAGGGAATTAAGATCTATGGTCACTCTAGCATCTGATGTATTATTTGAGTCGGGTGTTAGAAAAGGTGATGTTGTCCTAATTCTTGCACCAAATTCTATCGAATTCATTCAGGTGTTTCTTGGAATTGTTGGTATTGGTGCTGTATAACAACTACTTGTAATCCTTCATACACAACAACTGAAATTGCAAAACAAATTAAGGATTCAAAACCGGTACTAATTGTTACTACGGAGAACTTGTATCCAAAAGTTGAGAGTTTTAATATACCATGCCTCTCGCTCTGGATAGGACCTCTTTCAAGCGGATTAGCTACTTTGGCTTCTCCAAGTCATATTAGTTACATATACAATCATATATTATATGGATCGGGTACTTTGCATTCGGCTTGTTCAGGTGATCGCTACCCTCGTATTGATCAGACTGATACTGCTGCATTACTATACTCATCTGGTACTACTGGTACAAGTAAGGGTGTGGTATTAACACACAGGAATTTCATTGCTGCATCTCAAATGGTTTCATCAGATCAGGATTGTAATGGGGAAATGCATAATATATTTATCTGTTTCCTTCCAATGTTTCATATATTTGGTCTTGCGACCATATCGTTTTCACAGCTTCAGAGAGGAAATAGTGTGGTTTCGATGGGGAAGTTTGATTTAGAAACTGTTTTGAGAACTGTGGAGAAATCTCGGGTTACCCATTTATTTGTTGTTCCTCCAATCATGCTTGCTTTGGCTAAGCAGATCAGCATTTTAAAGAAATATGATTTGACGTCTATAAAGGTTCTTGCATCTGGTGCGGCACCACTTGGGAAGGATATAATGGAACAATGTGCAAGGAACTTACCACAAACTTCAGTTATTCAGGTAACTTCTGTTGTTGAGTGATTTGGTATTGGATTTTATAGATTAAGATAAATTCTTGATTAGCCCCTGTGGAAGGTAGATTTCTAATTACCAATTTGATTAGCCCCTGTATAGTCTTTATGTTTGTAGTTTTGTTTTCTCAATCTCTTTTGTTGTTTTTGCTGAAATGACACCTCTTCAGTTGTTTTTTAACTGAATTGCAACCGAAAATCTTTGCCATTCAAGATGCGCTCTTTATATGCACGTGCTTGTGCTTTTTTTTTTTTTTTTTTTTTTTTTTGTAAGGGCTATGATATGACAGAGAGTTGCGGAATTATCTCCATAGAGAATCCATATGATGGAGTTCGATTCTCTGGTTCAACGGGACCCCTTGTTCCAGGAGTTGAATCCAAAATTGTTAGTGTAGACACAATGAAGCCTCTCCCCCCTACTCAGATTAGTGAAATTTGGCTTCGAGGTCAAAATATGACGCAAGGTATGTAGAAGCACAGTTGTTTTTTATATGTTTTTGCACATCTTTCCACACTGTATGTGAACCTGCACGGTATTACACATCTAATTTGCAAGATCTATTGGTTTATTTTCGCTTCAATGTCTAGAAGGGGGCGTATCTCTGTTAAATCTTAACTTAGTTGATCGGGTAATCCTTGGAATTTTATTCAACTGTAACTGCTGAATTGCACTAAAGCCAAATTAATTTTAAAATGCTTCCAAGGAATTATACTGCAAGGCCTATATAAAAGCAATATCTTGTCCAAGTGACCCGTAAAATTCAGCAGATAGAGTCTTGCAGATCAGTGCTTTTTATCAGATGAGGAGAACTAATTGTCTATCAATTCATGGTAGTCGTTACTGACTTTTAACATGTACAAGTTATCTCAACAATCCAGAGGAAACCAAGTTGACTATCGATAATGAAGGCTGGGTCCACACAGGTGATCTTGGGTATTATGATGAACAAGGACAACTCTGTTGTTGACCGCATAAAAGAACTCATCAAGTACAAAGCATTTTAGGTAATCTTATGTTGGAGAATATTTCTGTAACAGTGAACAAACCAATCAGAAGCTTGAAAAGAGTTAAGGGTTAGAACAGATAACACACTTCAGACAATAACACAAGCACAGAGAGATGGAGTCGCCTGTTCAACAGACTTCCCTTAACTCGATATTTGTCAGGTACACCTTTGGAAAAGTGTTGCTATACCTTTAGAGATGACAAGTCGAATCCAGGATAAAACCACCTGATACCAACCCAGTTAGCAAGACTCGTTGGCCCGTTGTTAACTTAACAGTAGAAGAAGATGAAAATAAACTAGTGCACATACAAAGCAAGAAGAGGGGAAAAGTCGTCAGGTCAGTGGCTGGGACTGGGGTAAGTGAAAATCTGATTTTTGTTTTTCTTTTAAAGAAGAAGAAGACTGTTGAGTTTTTCAAACGTTCAAAATTCATTTAATAAAACATATTTAATTCGAGATATTTAATTAAAAGATTTTGTTTATTAAACCTGATTTAATATTATAAATACAAAACGGTAAAATATTTAATGTATAGAATTAAAATATAAAACTGTTGGATCTTTGATGGGTACACGTATGCACACGCAAGGCACACGCCAATGGTCGCACCAATGGTCACACCAAAGGTCACACCAAGTCTCACACCAAGGCTCGCACCAAGGGTCGCACCAAGGCTCGCACCAATGGTCGCACCAAGGCTCACGCAAAAGCACACGCAAGCTCCGCAAGCCTGCGGTGCTTCGGTGCGAAGCACCGCACATGTGTGCATTTGCCCACTAGTCCATTTCCTAAGTCCATATCCAATCCACTAGTTCTTTTTCCTTATATAGAACGTTTGTGGTAATAAGGATAAACTTCCTCCTTGGTTTGCCCAATATGGGACAAACCAAAGGTTTCTCATTCACTAAGAAGTGAAAATGGATGGCTCAATTTTTCCACCCTAAGTTTGGACTAGTGACCCTAGTTCCCTTTAAGATATATTAAGTAACAAAATTAATTTTAAGTAAGAAATCCATTTTTAATTCTAACAATCCCCCACATGAATGAAGAAAGCGATAAATCAGAAAACCGGAAAACGAGAAATACCTCTTAAACAATAGGTGTCCATAAGGAATTGAACCTCTTCTTAGTGAGAAGTACCGGAACTACTTGATGGACAGTGAACGCGATGTCTTGAACTGCCATGGTTTGGTGTAATTCATCAATAACTCCTTACGCGAGATATCTCTCAAGAGTGCTGTTAGGTTCACGCCGTTGTGTCCGTTTTGGCCCTGGACATATCCCGTTTCTCAGAATGCTCTAGAGAATCATCTCAATTCTCATAGGAAGCGACCCACTTCCTCATTCATATAGGTGAGTTCTATCAAGAGTGTTAACTGCTACACCCCATTTCAATCTTAAATTGAAACTATAGAATTTATTAAGACTTTATTATAAGTCATCCTCACATGAAGTCACACTATCACGTCTACACCATAGAGAAGGGACAGAGAAAATAATTCCCTGATAGTGTTTAATTTTTACCCGCCACAAATTAGTTGTCTCATTCAAAACCTTGATCTTGGGATCTCCAGTCAGCAAGGTTGAGTATCCTTCATGGAAAGTTTTAACTTATGAGCTTAAGTCCCATCCCCCTCGATGCATTACTAACTATCTCCTTGGACAAGCCTTTCGTCAAAGGATCCGCGATATTCTCCTTAGACCTCACAAAGTCAACAGAAATAACGCCAGTTGAGATTAGTTGTTTTAGAGAATTGTGTCTTCTCCTAATATGAATAGATTTTCCGTTATAGTTGTTGTTTTTAGCATTAGCTATTGCAGCTTGACTATCACAATGTATAGATATAGCTGGCACAGGCCTATGCAAGAGATGAATGTCTTCTAAAAAACATCTTAGCCAAGCGGCTTCCTCTCCTGCTTTATCTAACGCAATAAACTCGGATTCCATAGTGGATCGAGCGATACAGGTATGTTTGGAACTCTTCCAAGACACTGATCCACATCCTAGAGTGAATACGTATCCACTCGTAGACTTAGACTCCTCTGAGTCTGCTATCCAGTTTGCATCACAGTATCCTTCAAGAACAGCGGGGTGTCTTTCATAACTCAAACGGTAGTTTAAAGTGTATTTAAGATACCTCAACACTCTGAAAAGTGCATCCCAATGCTCATGTACTGGATTACAGGTATACCTACTTAGTCTACTCACAGCATAGGAAATGTCTGGTCTTTTGCAAATCATTAAATACATCAGACTTCCTATGACTCGTGAATATTCAAGTTGCGAGACTCCATTGCCTTTGTTTTTCTTGAGTTTACAAGAAGGGTCAAATGGAGTACTTGCAGGTTTACTATCAAACTGGTTAAATTTCTTAAGAACTGATTCAACATAATGAGATTGACTAAGACTGAATCCATTAGACTCCTTTCTAATTTTCATCCCTAGGATTACATCAGCAGGACCTAAGTCTTTCATGTCAAAGTTCTCACTCAACATGTTCTTAGTGGAATTAATGATTTCTAAGGTTGTGCCTAGTATAAGCATATCATCAACATACAAGCATACAATCACACAGGCATATAGATTTATTGTACACACATCTGTCAGCTTCATTTATTTTAAATCCACTAGAGAACATTACATGATCAAATTTTTCATGACATTGTTTCAGTGCTTGTTTCTAGCCATATAAATACTTTTTAAGTCTACACACTTTGTTTTCATAACCCTTCACTACAAAGCCTTCGGGTTGGTCCATATAAATTTCTTCATCTAATTCACCATTAAGGAACGCAGTTTTTACATCCATTTGATGTATTTCTAGGTTATGAATTGCAGCGATTGCAATTAGCATCCTAATGGAAGTAATTCTAGTGACAGGTGAATAAGTGTCAAAGAAATCTACACCTTCTATTTGTTTATAGCCCTTAGCTACTAGTCTAGCTTTATACTTTTCCACAGTTCCATCTACCTTACGTTTTCTCTTGAAGATCCATTTACAGCCTATGGGTTTGCACCCTGGAGGTAAATCTACTATCTCTCAGGTTTCATTCTGAACAATAGAATCCATCTCACTAATAGTGGATTCTTTCCACCATGGAGCTTCAGACGAAGTTATGGCCTCTTTATAGGTTTGTGGATCAGTTTCAACTAAACAGGTTATGAAGTCTGGCCCAAAAGATTTTTCTCTTCTAAGTCTTTTGCCTCTTCTAGGTTCATAAACAGATTCATCTTCTTCTATCGGTAAAATATGGCTAGAAGAAGGGACATCTAGGGGATCATCACATATCATGCGAGATTCAGATTTCAACGGAAACACATTTTCAAAAAATGTAGCATCCCTAGATTCCATAATGGTGTTCACACCAATTTCTGAGTTTTCAGAACTCACAACCATAAACCTATAAGCAGTGGAGTGTTCGGGATATCCTATGAAGACACAATCAACTGTTTTAGGTCCTATTTTAGTCCTCTTAGGTGGAGGAATAGAGACCTTGGATAAGCACCCCCACACTTTGAGGTATCCATAATAGGGTTGTTTGCCTTTCCATAATTCATACGGAGATTTGACTGATCCTTTAAGGGGAACTCTGTTCAGGATATAGCAAGCTGAGAGGACGGCCTCCCCCCACAAGTTCGTCGGTAGTCCTGAACTGATTAACATGGCATTCATCATCTCCTTAAGGGTTCGGTTTTTCCGTTCAGCCATTCCATTAGATTGTGGTGAATAAGGAGGAGTTACCTCATGAATAATGCCATGTTGTGCACAAAAGTATCCTATAGGGATTACATATTCACCCCCACGGTCAGATCTAATGGTTTTAGTTGCGGTGTTCAATTGGTTTTCTACTTCTAATTTATATAATTTAAATGCTTCTAAAGCATCAACTTTTCCTTTAAGCAAGTAAATATAACAATATCTAGTACAGTCATCTATGAAAGTGACAAACCATTTTTTACCACCTCTGGTTTGGATTGATTTCATATCAACTAAGTCTGAGTGAATTAACTCTAAGGGATTAGAATTTCTGTGGACATTTTTCTTAAAGGGCTTCTTTGCATATTTTGATTCTACACAAACTTCACATTTATGTTCGTATTCCAAATTTAATTTTGGAATGCAGCCAGAGTTTGCCAATTTGTTCATTGATTTATAATTTACATGACCAAGTCTACCATGCCAGATATTCAATAAGACAACAACATAAGAAGAATCAATTTTATTAACTTCAACAGAGGTTACAGATAATTTGTATAGGCCTTTAGCCTTATAGCCCTTTCACACAAAATCCTTTCCCTTAGTGATAATCACTTTCCCAGAATCAAATACAATATTAAAGCCCTTATCATCTAGCACACCGCTTGAAACGAGATTCTTGCAGATGTCTGGTACATGTAAAACTTCATTCAATGTGAGGATTTTCCCAGAGGAGAGCTTCAGTGAAACTTTTCCTTTTCCTGCAACCTGTGCTGCAGATGAATTACCCATATAGAGTTTTTCTCCTTCTCCTACCGTCTAATAGGAGGTGAACATGTCTTTACTTCCGCAGACATGTTTGGTAGCTCCAGAGTCTACCCACCAGTCTCTCACATTGGTAACTAAGTTAACCTCAGACACCGTGCCAGAAAACTCATTTTTACTACTTTCAACTAAATTTACATTTATTTTCTTAAAATTCGCATCTTTGCGTTTTCTACAATGAATTGCCATATGGCCAGACACACCACAAACATAACATGCTCCCTTAATTTTACCAATAGCAAATTTTGGTTTTTGAAAGGTACCTTTTCTTCGCGGTCCAGGCTTGCGCTTGTTGTGGTCCAGACTTAGATTAGCAAATTTGTGTTCGATAACGTGAGCTTTGTTTGACATGTCTCTTGCAGAAGAAACATTCTTGTCCTTTGAACACAACAATTCTTCAACTTGGATTTTCTTGCCCAATTCTACCATGGAAATTTCACCAGTTTCATGCCTTAGTCTTCTCTTGTATTCAACCCAGGAATTTGGCAATTTTTCAATAACAGCAGAAACTTGAAATGTTTCGTCAATAACCATTCCTTCAGCAATTATTTCATTAATAATTTTTTGCAGCTCCAGAAACTGATCACCACTGATTTATCATTCATCATTTTATATTCCAGAAAACGTGCAACCAGAAATTTTTTACTTCCTGTTGTTTCTACTTCATATTTATCTTGTAGTGCAGTCCATAAATTGTAAGCATTGAAATTATCCTTAGCATTGTAAAAATCATATAAAGTATCTTCTAGGCAGTTTAAGATATGATTTTTGGCCATGTAATTACTTCTCTTCCAACTTTCTAAGTCCTGTAATTTTTCAGGTTCATTCAGAGACTCATCAAACGAATTCAGAACCATATCATCTAGCATGTGGAAACTCAGGAAAAATAATATTTTTGACTGCCATCTCTTGAAGTCCTTTCCAGAAAACTTCTGAGGTCTGTCAACATCAGTCTTCACAATTGTTACAGAAGTAAAATTTTCAAATTAAACAAATATCGAGTTAATAATGTTGGGAATATTCCTGTAACAGTGAATAAACCAAACAGAAGCTTGAAAAGAGTTAAGGGTTAGAACAGATAACACACTTCAGACAATCACACAAGCACAGAGAGATGGAGTCGCCTGTTCAACAGACTGCCCTTAACTCGATATTTGTCAGGTACACCTTTGGAAAAGTGTTGCTATACCAAGGCTCACACCAAGGCTCGCACCAAGGCTCACACCAAGGGTCGCACCAAGGCTCACAGCAAGGGTCGCACCAAGGCTCGCACCAATGTGTCAAGGCACATGCAAGGCTCACGCCAAGGCACAAGTAAGCTCCGCAAGCCCGCGGCCCGCAGCCCGCGGTGCTTCGGTGCGAAGCACCGCACATGTGTGCATTTGCCCACTAGTCCATTTCCTAAGTCCATATCCAATCCACTAGTTCTTTTTCCTTATATAGAACGTTTGTGGTAATAAGGATAAACTTCCTCCTTGGTTTGCCCAATATGGGACAAACCAAAGGTTTCTCATTCACTAAGAAGTGAAAATGGATGGCTCAATTTTTCCACCCCAGGTTTGGACTAGTGACCCTAGGTCCCTTTAAGATATATTAAGTAACAAAATTAATTTTAAGTAAGAAATCCATTTTTAATTCTAACATCTTATTGCGTGACTGTTTCATTCTTTGTTTTGATAATCATATTTCGAAGAGAAACTTCTGAGTTTCCTTTACGCAATATATGGTGTGTATCAATCTCCATAGTATGAAAGTAGTGATTTCTTTAGGTACTTAAGTAGGCTTTGATGGAACAGTAGTCCATGCAAGTACTGGAAATGGTGTTGACAGATA
>JAJJMC010017880.1:303430-318450 GCA_023531435.1 Papaver californicum | reverse complement strand
TCTTTCTCACCCTGAGATATTAGATGCATTTGTCGTCCCGTAAGTTTAAGTAGTATATTATCGCAAAAATATCGATTTCTTTCTTAACTAGCAGCTGTTGCATGTTGGCTTTGCAACATTCTACTTGAGCTTGTATAATATTATGCTTTTTAGATGTCCTGATGCTGAAGCCGGTGAGGTCCCAATTGCATATTTTGTACGTGCACCCGACAGCTCATTGACTGAAGTAGATATTCAAAAATTTATTGAACCGCAGGTGCAGTGAACTTTCTTTTTCCCTAATCAATGAACATACGAATGTCAGTCTAATAATACCAGCTATTATTTCTTCCATTTCTCAAAAGCTTGTGGCTTACAGTGCTTAGATGGAATGAAATTTTTTGGTGCGGTCGTTTTGACAAATGAGAGCTTCTTTTGTGGTATGGTACAGGTAGCACCATTCAAGAGATTACGGCGGGTAACATATACAAGTGCAGTTCCAAAATCAGTTGCAGGAAAGATTCTAAGGAGAGAGCTTATCGAGAAGGTTCGGGCGGAGAATGTTCGAGCCAGGTTGTGATGCAACCTAAGATTATAAACGACATCATTTTCTTTTAATCCTTGCTTGGGCACTCTGTTAATAACCAAAGTCAAGGGTAACTATTTACTTTTCTTTCTTCTACAAATAATTTGTTCTTCCATTAAGGTCATGTATTGTCCAACCAATAACAATTAAGTTTGAAATCAAAAAATATCTATAAGTAATGAAGTAACTGATACAGTTGGAAGCTAGCTGAGTCAGATCTTTATACAGTTTTACTAGTCATCTATGTCTCAGTTTATGGAAGAAACCTATTATTAGGGCTGCAAGCATATGGTTTTGAGAATTTATAAGATGACAAAATAGGATAATCTAGTATTCAACTCAAAAACCTCTTATCCTATTATTTTTAGTAATGCCTAGAGTGTCTTAAATTAATTAGTATTAATAAACTTAATTAGCTAAACTAATTAAGAGTTGGTAGTTTGATTAGATTAATGAATTTGGGTTATACTTATTTTTTGAAAATCTTTTTTTTTTCTTTTTCTTTTACTGTTTACGGTTGGAAACTCATAAACTCCTATCCAACCAAAAATACCCATTAAAGGAAACAAAATCACTTTAAAAGTGAAGATAGAAGCACCGTTCAAAAAAAAAATCATATAAATGAAAAGACCCTTGTCGTCCGGTAAATGGTAAAAATAAAAACTAACCCCCTAAACAAACTTTAAAGATTAAACCCTAACAAATATATGAAGATATGCCTAAGAAATAAAGTATAAACTACTTTTACTTCCAGATCTAAGCTCGAATCTTTCAGCGTAATCTTAGCAACCTTATGGATAAACTAGTGCAATGGCAAGCATGATGTGTGATGTTACGACGAGAGAGACAGTTAGAGTCTGTTTGACAACTTGAAGCAGAATCACAGAAGTAAAAGTCATTTTTTAGAAGTTAAAACTACATCTTTTTTACTATCAAAAAGTCATTCTGGAATGGAAAAATAAGGCTTAGGCCCTTTTTTCTTTTTTTATATATTCATGTTCCCAAGCTCTAGGTAATTTCATACCTATCCTTAAGCCCATAAGTATTTGAAGTTATGAAAAAAAAGGACAAGACACAAATACCCTTAACATGTTTTACTATATGCATAACAAATAATTCACGGATTTTCTATTTCCTCAGTAAAGTGGATGAATAACGAATCATGCATCCACTTTTAAAAGATTTATTCGCGAGTATAATTGACAAGCAAACTAAAATATAATATATATTATTTTTTGGAAATTTACAGATTTTATCTCGTTGAGAAGCTTTTAAAGAGATCTATATGATACGTACAAATAACGATATCCATTTGTAGATGTTGGATTTTAACAAGGGATAGAGCTGTAAAATCTCCCTCTGCCTAGCAACAAAAACATAAAATATTTGTGCATATTTGTATCGAAATATTAAATATTGTATCTCTATATATGTTCTGCAAAAGAATTAAGAATACAGTTTCTACAAATAGATACGGGCGTTTTATATTGATCTCGTAGCCTCTCTAAATAATTATGATATTTATGCTATATCAAACTATTCTCAAGTGGCATAACTTAACGACTGAATTCCTTGAACTTGTCTCGAATGTGAATCAATGATCAAACAACATTCAAATAAATTATATCTTAGGAATAACTGATGCCTGATCCTCGAAGATGCATCCTAGCCTAATGCCATGTTTCTGAAGACATGTCTCAATTTGATGGTCAGTTCTCGAAAACGCATCTTAGTTTCAATGACCGATCCTCAAGGAAGCGTCACATATCAACGATCTAGCCTTGAGAACGCGCTTAATCTCAGCAAACCATCCCTCGAGGACGCGTCATGGCCTAATGGCCAGTCCTCGAGGAAGCCATCGAATTTTCTTGTCGTTGGCTTAATGCCAGCGTCACACAATTCTCTGCTCTAGCCCAAGGCTAAGGATACCATTCCTTACGGCACTTGCCTAATACCAGCGCCATCATCCTCTACGGAGCTAGATCAAGGAGAATGCTATCTACATCACAGTGCCCCCTTGGAGTTATTCCTCAAGGGAGCTTCCTAAGTTTTATTTACGATCCTTGGGAGAACGACCTAATTTGTATGATCGGTCGGTCCTTGAAGAAGCGTCATGCTCTTGACGCTGACACCGCAACTCCTCTTGGAGCTATCCTATTGCTAGAGCCATACCTTTCATGCTACTAGCCTAATGCTAGAGCCATACCTATCCTTAGCCTGTTCTCAAGAACAACCAATTAAGCCTACCACGCTTGGTCCTTGGGGACTCTTGCGTAATCTTGACTTCGAATACTTCCAAATTATGCCAATGCTACTTTTAGGCTAGTACATGACTACTAAGCTTACTATCTCACTAAACCTGACAACGGTCACTCTACTTAATTACTTAGTAAACTGAGCGACTTGCCTTACTAATTTAGCAGGTTATTGAGTTAACCTAATAAAAATAGTAGTATTCCATGACTTCACTACTGTTTTACGAGATATCAAATACCTCACATGAGGGGATTCTCATTGGAGTATTGGTCTGGCGGCCTACGTCAACGTGCGATGTGGCAACACATCTACGAGGAGAAGGTAATAAGTAGTGGGACAGTTAATATAAGTTGGGAGTATAAGGAGTAGTGGTCATACAATCCTCCTGACTTAGCGGACATGACTCCACTACAATCTCCACGATCATCACTCCTCAAGCTGTTCACAACTTCCACAACTTACGAGAAATCAATGTGTTTATCATAAGACTATAAAATAGATAGCTTCATCTATTCGAAACAAGGAATTTTAAGAACATAACAAAGGTCTATCCCAGAGATAATCCAGTTTACAGTTCTACATTCAGTCTTCAACTACACACCATCACTAAAATAATCATTCAATGATTTCTCAACCTTATTTGCTTCCTTCCCCTAAGAAGCAAGACGTGAATGACTATTTCTTGGTTTAAGCTCGTTTTGTTTGATTTTTATCTCTTGAACCTACAAAAAGTATTTTCAGTACATTTGTTTATCACCCTAAAAAAATTGGAGACCACATCAGGAGATCAACCTCTCGATTACAAAGCCAATTTTTTAACTATTCAAAATGGTGGATCTTAGGTCTAGATCAGTTAATATTCTTGTTATGTAGATGGTGGATTTTTGACAAGGGCTAGAATTGTAAAATCGCCTTCTTCCTAGCAGCAGGAGCATATAAGTATACGCACATATTTCTTGCTTTATATCAAAACATGAAATATTGTATCTCTATTTATATTCCGTATTCGAATTTAGAATACAATCTCTACAAATGGCTACGGGTTTTCTATACTGACCTCATAGCCTCTCTAATATTTATAATATTTATGCCCTATCGATCAGTCTCATGTCGCATAATTTCCACAACTGAATTCCCTGAACTTGTCTCAAATGCGCATCGATGTTCTAATAACATCTATCAATTCTGAAAATAGCTAATGCTTAATCTTCGAAACACATTCTAGCTTAATATCTTTCCCGTGAAGAGCACATCAAAATTCACCGTATGGCCTTAAAAATATGCCTCTTTAGAATTTTACTCAAGGACGTGTCACAAATTATGCGACATTCCTCTTGAACGCGCCACAATCAAAGAAAATTCCGCAAGGCCGCGTTGTTTCTCACCGCGCTAGGCTAGACCTAATTTCTACACGTTGGTGCCAAAGGCCAGTGCTAGCACACTAGGATGCGTCCTCCCGGATGCGCCTGATAGACACATTTTTGTGTCTAAATTGCGCCCGAATATCTGCTTCGATAGTACTCGATTTTACACTTATTATGTCTTTTTATGTCTTTGTAGGTATTTTTGAGAAATAAACATTTGTGGAAAAATTGGCTCGAAAAGTGTTAAAGGCACCCACATTTTGGATTGGGGGCACCCCTTTCCATTCAAATTCAACTTGGCGGGAACACGGGAGTGAAAGTCTGATGACGCTATGGACATGAATTTTGGGTTATTTAGAGTTCCAAATTGCTTCAAAGACTACAAGAGTCCAAGACCAACTCAAACACTTCGAATTGGAGGGATTTATGCCGGAGAATATTGCACAATCGTGAATTTTGACGGAAAATTCCGGCTTGGAATCGGATTTACAAAGATTTTGATAGGTTTTAAAGAGTTCTATTAGGTTTGGAAGACTCCCTAGGGTTCCTATACCCTATATATACCAAGAGAAGCCAAGTAAATTGGAGACACAAGCTCAGAGAACCAAAAAATTGATCGCCGGAAATTGACAGCGATCTGCCCGACTGTTCTTAATTGTCTGGAGCCGGAGAAGAAGACTCAGCAACAAGCATTAAGTGTTGCTGTTCTGTTGCGGTTTCTGTCCAACCCTCATGTTGCCTTTTAGTTTCTTGTAACGGCTGAACCTTCTCCTGTAACGCATATACGCTTATCAAATCAGCTGTGTTACATCTATTTCACCATTGTAAACACTTTTTGAGCACTGAAAGAGTATTTTGAGCATATTTTCTCCACCATGAACTAATCACCATTACTGGGACGACGGAGGAAGCTTTTTCTCCAATAATTAAGTGGTAAATATATTTTTATTTATTTATTTATGATTCTTTTATTATTATTTGCATGGAATTAAATTAGAAAAAAATGGTTTTTATTAAATAGTTGTGTTCTCTTTTGATGGGTCATGCTTAGTTATTTACTCTTGATGTCCCATGCTTAGGATTTGCAATTATTCTTCTACAAAACCTATTTTTGGCAAACTTAAATTAAATTGTTAAAAAGAATTGCATGATTTTACCACCTGATTTATTGGTTAAAAGTGGAATCCTGAGTCCTGGTTCTTCCCATCATTTTTAAGTCATCTTGATTTTATTCTGTTTTTTTTTCTTTAATTAAAATTAAGTATATAATTAAACCTTCACAAGTCTGAGAATCGAACCTCTTTTTACCACTATATTTAAAAACATCAATTTTTGGCGCCGCCGACGCGGATTTGTTTTTAGGTTTAGGGTTTTAGATTTATTTTTTGTTTTATTTTTAGTTTTATTATTTTACTTTGTTCTATTTTACGTTTCTTTTGGTATTTCTCTTACAGGTTGAGTTTTGGATCGAAAGGGAGTAAGCCAAAGTTTTGGAATTAAAGCTAAAGACTTGGAGTTAAAGGGAAAAGCTTAAAGAACGAAAAAGAAGATTGAAGATTTTATTTTTCTTAATTAGATTTTTAGTTTATTTTAATTAGTTTTAATTCGTTTAGAAAATTGTATTAGGGTTTTATTATTTCTGTAATTTTTCTTTTATTTTCGGACACTTTTTGGACTTTCTTTTGGACATTTGGACAATTTATTTATTTTTAAACCCTACGGAAAGGTATTATTAAATATAAACTGCTACAGGGAAGGACGACAATTACGATATTGTCTCGGCCCCTTGGGTTCGCACACTGACACAGGAGTCGGTGGCCCGAGTCGACTATAACTGATTCATCCCCCGTCTGGTACGGGAGGTAAGACTCGATCAACCCACGAATCCCCTGCAAGTGGGTTTACTGTATTCCTTCGTATGCATATATGTTGAGGAATTGAAAACGGACTTACTTTTCTAGTAAAGGGCAAGAACTGGCCATACAAGATAAGGACTCGGATTTCATCACCGTTTCCTTCTTGCCCGCTTTAGGAACACGTTACCAAACGCGAACCTAAAACCTTAAAATTTTGACTAGAAAGAGACCTATAGGGTATCGAGCTTATTGGAAAATCGTTCAAAAGGACTGTACTGGTTACTTTATTAGCCTAACTCGAAGTTCATGAAGATTATTTTAAGTTGATTAGAGCCGCCTTGTAACCCAGGGAAAAGTGCCAAAGAGACAGGGTTATCAAAGCTCCTTAGAGCTTATCCTGTTTCTCTTCGACTTAATCTAATTCAGATCGTTCTAAGAGGTTTGCTAAAATTGTAACCAGTTGCCTTTTGAAAGAATAGAAGCTGGTCTAGAAACAATCTAAGTGGAACCATCATGCTTTTTGTTTGCTAGATTCAATAGGTTTGATTTGGTTGAGTCGGCCTTGCTTGTGTATGTTTAGAACCCCTTCCGGTAGGATTTATTTTTAGAGTTTATTTTTGTATATATTAGGAAGTTTTTGTTAGAAAATGTCGAACTGGTATTATGAGGACTAATACAATGAATATCCGACTGAATTTCAAAATAGACATTATCCATACTATCAACATTGTGCGGATAGTAATCGGGATCACCACCAACCTTTTGGAGGCTATTACTCATACCAAGGTGATCCCAATTACTATTCATACATACACCCGTCTTATGAACATGAACACGAGCAGTTGCGACCTAGAAATCTTGATGATCTAGTTGTTTCTCTAAAAGAATCCGTCAAGGAGTTGGCTGAGAGTACAAAAAGGTTTGGATTGAGTGTGACAGGAACAAATAGTAGTCCAAATCCTTCTCTAGAAGAATCACACGAGCAGTTGCAATCTAGTACTCCCCATGATTATTTGAGTTCGTTATCTTAGAGGGATGCCCTAAAGCAGATGCAATCTAGTACTCCCCATGAACCTAGTATGCCTCTAGAAGAATCACATGAGCAGTTGCAAACCAGTACCCATTATGATCCATTTGATTCTCTAGAAGAATCCCTCAAGCAGATAGCTGAGAATAGCAAGCAAATAGCTGAGAATAACAAACAGATGATTGAAGATAAAAATAGGTTCGTATTAAGTATGAATGAAATTTCTGCAAGGAAAAATGTTGCTCAATATAATCTTAATTACCAATATAGTGCTACCCTTGATAGTTATTCACCTCCTCAAGAGGACGAGGATAGAATTGGTAATACTACTTATTTAGACGAGGTTAAAACATCTTCATATTATTATGATGATGATGATAGTATTGGTGAAGAACTTGATATATACAGGCAGAGTGATCAAGAAATTGTCACTCCAGTTGTGCTTCACGATGATAATGTTATTTCTAGTTCAAATTCAAATAATTTTAATGATTATTCACCTATTCAAAAGGAAGAGGATTTGACTAGAGATATCACTGTTTTAGACGATATAGAACTCTCTTGTTTTGAAACGATAATGGTTTAGAGGAACGGGTTTATCCTAAGAATACTGTTTTAGAGTCCAACGATTTAGAAACAATAGTCTTAGATAACAAACATAGACTCGTAGAGATTTTAAATATGAGTGAGGATGCACCACCGGATTATAACCTAGAAGAAGCAATTGACCATTTTCGGGAATCTGACGATCTAGAAATTAGGGAAACTGTGATTAGTCTATCTAGAGACACTGAAAACTTTAAGTTTGGGGGTGACTATCATTCTCCTTGTGCTTTACCTTTATCTCTTAGAAAGGTCCCTAACTTGGGACTTGACATTTGTACCTCTACCATTTTACAAGATCATCTACAAACTAGATTCCCTGAGCCTGTTGATGTCCAGAAAGAAGTTCAGTTGTTAGATACACATCCTCTGGTCGATGTGGTTTATCTAGGTAGTAATACCAAGATTGACTTTGTTTTCCCACCAAAATATTTTCTTCCATATGTGGGAACGTTAGAGTTTCAAATGTGTCAGTTATTAAGTTTTGAGACTAAGCCTAATTACTTTAAGAAATTAGAATCGACACATTTGCTTAAGAATGACCACCTTCATAGAGTCAATTGTGTGAGTCAAATGGGTCAAATCTGATTGATTTTAAGGATCCACAAATATTCAGGTTATTATTATGTGCTTCTAAGTTCTTAGTTGAGTTATTCCAGACTTTACAACCTGATCTTGTTGATCCTGTCTATGAGGAAATCAAGCCTATGAAAATATTTTATCTAGACCCTTATATAGAACCTGAACCACAGCTAGAAGTAGTTGTCTTAAACAGAAAACTAGATAGGGTTGAAAGTGTGCTCGGTTCGTTTATCTTCTTAGCTTGCTGCAGTTTCCTCTTATTTGTGATATCATTATTTGATTCAGACGACCCACAGTTGTTCCGACTATTGCTATATGATTTAATGAGGTGAATAATTCTTTCTTAGTCTGGCTGAAGACTTTAAACTTAGCACTTCTTGGGAGGTAACCCATGCTCATGAAACACGGTAATATCTTTCCTTAACTCCTTTTCGTGAAGTGGTAACAGTTTCTCCTGGTTCGTATTTTTAATCATTCATCTTTAGAAACATTGAGGACACTGTTTAATTTAAGTTTGGGGGTAAGGGAGAAACTTTTTAGTGAAATAATAAAGCTCTAGAATTTAGAAGCTTGTGAACACTTCAGGGTGACACTAACCATTCTAGGTAGATAGAAACTTATTATTTGCATGGAATTAAATTAGAAAAAATGGTTTTTATTAAATAGTTGTGTTCTCTTTTGATGGGTCATGCTTAGTTATTTACTCTTGATGTCCCATGCTTAGGATTTACAATTATTCTTCTACAAAACCTATTTTTGGCAAACTTGAATTTAATTGTTAAAAAGAATTGCATGATTTTACCACCTGATTTATTGGTTAAAAGTGGAATCCTGAGTCCTGGTTCTTCCAAATCATTTTTAAGTCATCTTGATTTTATTTTGTTTTGTTTTCTTTAATTAAAATTAAGTCTATAATTAAACCTTCACAAGTCTGAGAATGGAACCTCTTTTTACCACTATATTTAAACACATCAGCGACATAACATATTTTGCGCTAGGCCAAAGGCCAGTGCTAGCCCCTATAGACAGTGTCCCAAGGGACGCGCCATATTATTGTGATGGTTCAAGTCCAGCACTAGCCCCATTTAGGTTGCGTCCCAAGGGACGCGCCGTAACATTATTGCACTGGCTCAAAGGCCATCGCTAGCCCCATTTAGGCTGCGTCCCAAGGGACGAGCCACACCATTATTGTGTTGTCTCAAAGGACAATGCTATCCTTATTTAGGATGCATCCTCAGGGACGCACCACAACTCATTGCGATGGCACAAAGGCCAGCACTAGCTTCGCAAGGCGGAGTCCCAAAAGACGCGCCACTCTTTCTCAGAGCTGGCCTAATGCCAGCGCTAGCCATATATGGCTAACTATCAAGCCTCAGATATCAAATACAATACATGGGGGAATTCTCATTGGGGTATTGGTCTGGCGGCCTACGTCAATCGTGCCTTGTGCCAACACATCCACGAACAAGAAGGTAACAAGTATTTTGATATAGAGCAGTTGAGAGTACGAGGAGTAGTGCTCATACAAGTTTTCCCTATTTTATGGACATGACTCCACTAGAATCTCCACAATCGTTACTCCTCCACTTCTCTTGTAACTTCCAGCACTTACGAGAAATCAGTTTGTTCCCTATCAAACTATAAATATATGGCTTCATATACTCAAAAAACGAAAACATAATTAGCAATCTATCCCAGAGATAATCCATTCTTAAAACAACACGCTATAATTACTCATCACACTTAAATTTTTTAACCTTTTTTGTTTCCCTCCCCTAAGACCAACCCAATCTTCTACAACTTTGTGATCGAAGCAGGACGTAAATATCCATTTCTTGGTTTAAGCTCGTCCTGTTCGAGCTTGATATCTTGAACCTAACTGAAAGTACCATTTTGCGGTACATTTGTTTTCACCATAAACCAACTCCTAATCCTAATTCCAGTAATGCTGGTAGTTGCAGCTCTGAAGCCACTCATGCTGCTATCAATCCTCCTCCTACTAATACCACTGCTGGTGCCACCACCATACCTCCTCCTGGTAACGTTATTGTAAAGTACTAGAAATACCCAAACCCCGCTTAACATAGTTGATCTGGTGTAAATACAAGAGATTCTGGCTAAAACACAAGCAGGCATGACTACCATTGAAAATAAGGTACTCACTTTCCTTAAGACTCTAACGGAACAACTTTCTCCAGAACAAATCCATCACCAGTTGCAGCAATCAACGATTCCAAGACTAAAAACGTCAACATCTCCAGAATCAACATTCAAGACGATGACGAGATCCTCATTCAAAGAGAACAACTAGGGAGTCAGGAATCCAACCTCGTCACCCATGAATATCTTGAGATACTTTTATAATTTCTAGGCAAGGAGGGTCCAGTCTCACTTTATTAGCACAACCTCCATACCCTCTCGCCATCCAAAATATCTATTCTCCAAAGGCGGTGTATCTCTCCATATATTCTCCATTTATGATGGGGATAGAAATGCTCAGATCTGAGAAGATTGTTCCAGAGAGACAACAAATATCATGATGACTACGTACGCTGATTCAGGGTCCAAATTCTCGACTGCCATAATTGATAAACCACAATTGTTAGTAAAGATTTGCATCCGTGGTATGATTCCTGTCTATCATGCTCTTTCAAAAAATTTACGCTTCCAAACATTCTCTGAACTACATGAGGCCTCTAAGCGATTGGCGAAAATTGTTCCTGCTTCGCGAGAGAGAACAAGGCCTTCTAGAAAAATAAATTTGTAGAGATATATGTGCGAGCAAAGGTCTTCTCAATAAGAAATACAACATCCAACCATCCATAGGTGTTGTCATAACGAAGGGGTCAAGAGGAAGGCTTCATATCAGCAAACATCACGTACTAAGCGCTCACTATCAGTTTCATCCCCAACATCAGCCTCAACCCAACTTCATCCTCTACTCACGTCCCAGACAAAGCTCAACAACAATAAAAACAACAAAAACCAAGGACAGCTCCGACATTCTCGGATTTTCCCAAACGAAGAGTCACAATCTTTATGAGATCTTATACTTCTCAAAATCACAATCCAAAGGTATCTTCACTACCCTAAACTACGTCATATTTGATAGGCGTCTGTAAATTCTGGACAGGATGACATGTGCCCGAATCCTGCTTCAAATAATACGAATTTGACTAGGAACTGCTCAAAGCAGCACATCTCTTATAATAATCAAAGATTTGGATGTAGCTCAAAATACGTTTATGAACACTTAATTCTTGAGGACGCCCATGGCTCCACATCATCAAGAAAAGATATCGCATCTCAACTTTTTTCCTCGACGTCTCCGAAGAATTCTATCCATCTGGTGTTCCAAGTATCCCATTACTACCTCCATAGGAATATAGTAAGCTTATGAGTCCAAGGAGCATGAAAAGGCACGACTATCACCAGGTCGGTGAACAACCCTGTTGCAGCTCAACAGTTCAGACAACAACGATGACTTCAACTTCAATTCAGATACTCGCCCCAGTCCCATTGCTTCAACGACAACAAAGGACGGATTTAACTTTCATGACTTCCCTTGCCCTGTCAAATTCCTAGAAGTATGGACCCGTGACGATACTGTAAAATTATCTCCTACTGGTAGCGAATCCAAGTAAGCTACACTTGGGGACTAAAGGCTCCTTCACTTTTGAAGATTCAATACAGTCACATCCCTCGAGTCGAAGGTATGATCAACAACGATACTAGCAACAAAACCGTATACATCAAAACTTATACCCTCACGGAAAGCTAACACCCACAACCTCATATGTTTTATTTTCGCCTCTTCTGCAATAGAGACTCATCACTCGTGGGAGGATAAATGCTGGGGATAACTCATTACATCGCTCAAGAGAGAATCAAACCTCAATACCTTTTAAGTAGACACCTTTTGATGGTGAGTTTTTGAGAAGGGAGAAAATCGGGATATTACTTTTACTCAGCTGCAAAAGGATGAAATAAATATGCATAAATTTCTGACCCAACATCAGAATCGTACTTCTGTCTTATATTCCGCTAGAGAATTGGGAATGCGTAATTAACTCATGACTACATTAATCCTATAGCTCTTTTATATATGTATGCGCCCGTAAAATTTCAGGGCTTTACTCGGCTAAATCCTCGTTATTTCATGTGCGTCCATGCAAACCATCCGCATTAATCATAACACGCTGATTATGAAAAATTATGAACATTCAGAGTGAGCTTCTATGCCATCCTTGAATGAAGAAACTAATTTGATACATACCATTTAAATAAAGAGTTGTATCGAATATTGTCTCAACTCGCAAACTTCACACCTGAGTTCCTTTAATATGTTCTGTATTCACTATATAAAGGCCAAGCATAATGCCAACACTAGATCTCATGCGATTGAGAATCCCTAAGCAGGCTATGGCCACGGACATGGAAATAGCAGTGCCAGTGCCAGCAACACATGGCCACAGCCATGACACTAACAAGTGCCAGCGCTAGCAGGCCATAGCCACGCTGCCAGCACCAGCGCCTATGTTCCCAGCACTAGGGCCAACGCTGCCAGCACCAACGCCCAACGCTGCTAGCACCAGCACCAGCATCAGCGCCATAACACTGCCAGCACGCACCAGCGCTAGCGTTAGCGCCACACTGCTTCCAGCACTAACCATCACCTTGATAGCGCTAGCTCCAGCCCTGCACGAGCGTCATCACTTTGTTAGCATACCCGAACATTGCAACATCTTGGCCATACCAATGGCACCTATGTGCGCTGTTGTTCCTAGCACAACTTGCATGTTTCAAACATGCCACAAATATGCCACGGCCATGCTGCGTTGGCATAAACTTGTTGGTGGTATTATCTTACGACAAACTCCCAATTATTCACGTGCTTTGAGTTTGGTAGTCCATGACTCCGCTAACTCCTATGAGAAATCAAAACATATTACATGGGGGGATTCTTCATGGGATATTGGTATGGTGGGTTATAGAAATATGCAACGTGGCAACATTATATGATGCAAAAATTACAAGTAGTAGTGTTGGTTATGGCAGTTAAAGAGATGATGGAGTAATGGTTTAGAATTTTCCAGAAACTTCCCAAACATAGCGGGCGTGGCTATACCATTACCTCCAAAATCTCCATCTATCCACCCCTTCACTACCTCCACTACTTACGAGGAAAGTAATGTGTATTCCTAACTATTATAAATAGACTACTTAGTCTATTCTGAAAGGGAAAAACAAGCTTATCATTCTCACAAGCTCTGTTATTCTTCATAGTTCAATACCTTTACACACAATTCAATACCATTGCAATTTATTCAACTTTATCTGCTTCCCTCCCCCTAAGATCAACCCATCTCCTCTCCTTGTGACCGAAGCAGGACGGAATGGCTATTTTCGTGGTTTAGGCTTGCCTAAATGATTTTGATTTTCGAACCTAAAGAAAGTACTTCACTAGTACATTTGTTTTTACTATGAACAATTTTTAGGTACTAACAATTGGCGACCACAGTGGGAGATCAATCTCTTGGTCACGAATTCAATTCTTCAACCATATGAAAATCAATTCTTCAACCGTTTGAAAATAGGGCGGATCTTATATCTAGTTTAGTCATTAAACTCAATTCAGGTCCGACAACCGATTTCAATTCTGGTGATCCATTCCTCAAAATGCTTTCGGAAAAAAAACATTAACACTCCTCTTTCAGGCAGTGCTACTGGAAACACCATAAATAGTACAGCATCACCAAGTCTCTCATATATGATAAAGAGACAAGAAACCCTTGGTGAAACATTAGCAGGTAGGGATACCACTTAGAAATAAATACTCGCTCCTATCGAGAATCGGATGGGAGAAACCACCTCTAGAGCAACAAAAGTATCATATGGAGCAAGCCAGAAACGTCTCTAACTTTATTGCTCATGCTAACACCTCCAGGGCCCACGTCCAAAGAGATAAAGAAGAAGTTCCTCTAGCCCGTGATATGGTACCATGAAACAGTCAATAACAAAATTTCAACGCCATTGGAGTTCTAAAAAGGCCCATGCAAAAATCACAAAAAGAACGGCTTATCTCTATTCCACCAGCACCAGCTTCACTATCAAATTGAGATATCATAGAATCCTACACTAAAGAGACATCTCTCTCATCCTTTCTTGTCGCATAAGGAGATAGGTTTCCTCACCTTTCTCAAGCCGTCACCAGGTGAAGCCAACCAACGTTCATGATGCTACCAACGTCAGCACATCTAGAATCAGCATTCGATGCGATGACGATATCCTCATTTAAAGAAAGAAACCAAGGATCCAGCGACCAAACTTCGTCATTCATAAGGGTCTAGAGAGACCACTTCCACTACCATTTTTTTTCCAGGATTGTCTGCTACCACTTCATCAGCAACAACCATGTAGATCCAGACTACGACATGGTTCTGGAATGTCCATGAATCCACGAAAACAAGGCAAGGCTAGACGAATCTCTAGAGAAATCGTCACCAAGAGACCCACCTTTAGGCGCCAACAAGACAAAAAACCCTAAAAATTGCTCAACTCCAGAACATCACTAACCAACGGATCTAGATGTTAAACAATTGCATAGAAGAGAGGTGATGTCGTACTCCTGTGGATTCGCCTACAAGTAAGTCTTGTTCAGCAACTCCCTTTACAACCATTTATCCCACGGCCCATCTAGGCTTGGGGACTTGACTCGAATATAAACCTCACTGTGCCTTGACGATGTTGTGAATGCCTAAAAATTG
>JAJJMC010017880.1:265770-288430 GCA_023531435.1 Papaver californicum | reverse complement strand
ACTTCTCAACATCTTTGAAGATATTTTATTTGATGAGAATTTCATCTCGGTAATATATTGTTATCTGATTTTCTTTTTTTAAACAGAGCTCGAGAGAAATATTTTTGATTTTGTTTCTTAATCAAACTCTAAGATGATATCACATAAATTATTTTTAGAGTTCGATTAAGAAACAAAGATCATGAGAATTGGTTTTTGAGAGAAATCACAGAGCTTATGACAATTATAAGCTTGTTGTTGTTTCTGAAATGGGGTAAGGATCCTATTTATAATAGTTTGGGAACACAAGTATCTTTGTTGTAAGGTAGTGGAAGTAGTGAAGAGATGTAGTAGTGGAAGTCGTGAGGATAATGGTGTAACCGCCCATTATCCTTGGAAATTTCTGGAAAACCATGATTCCATTATTTCATCAACTGCTCCAGCTTTACCACTACTTTGTAATTTCCAAATCATGGGGTGTTACCACGCCACATGTTGCTATAACCGCCAGATCAAAACCCCATGAATAATCCCCCCATGTAACATGATTTGATTTCTCGTAGGAATTGGTGGAGTCGTGGACCCAGAATAGTGCTAGCACTAGCCATGATTTTGCCAGTAAGGTCTAGCAAAGTTAGCGCCGCAAAAGAAGGAGAATGCTAGCATAGTGCTAGCGAAAAAAATACTAGCAATGGTGTTGGCCGTACTAACAAGTTAGGTTGGAGCTAGCATTGTGCTAGCACTAGCAGCGCTATGGCCTGTTTGGCCCCTGCTTTATTAGATTTTTGGCTTTTTGGCTTTTTTTCTGGCCTTTTGGGACATGTGTGTGCTAATTATTTGTATTGGAAGTGTGGCTAAGTCAAGCATTTGCTAATGCCATGGTTGTTTCCTATGCACCACTAGCTTTGACATTTATTAATATTGTGGCCATATTTATGGCTTGTTTAGAGTTTCTCAACTGTATGGGATTTATTGTTAGCATTTTATGCTTAACTTTTATGCAGTGCATACGAAACATTTTCAAGAGATTCAACCGTGAAAGTTTGCAACTTGAAATTATGCTTGATGCGACTTTGCAATTAGATGGTATGCATCTAATTAGCGTTTTTATTCAGATGTGGCTTAGCCTTTATTCTGAATGTCCGCGATTTTGTATAATCAGCGGATTATGTCTTATACAAATAGTTCGCATAGATGCACATGAAATAACGAGGATTTAGTTGAACATAAATCTAAAACTTCTATGGTGCATGTATATGCAAAAATAACTACATGACTAATTTAGCTAAGGGCTGAATATCCCTCCTCGATTTTCTTGCAGAATGTAGGATATGAATAGTATTCATAATTCTGATGCTTGTTAGAAAATTATGTATATTTATTTTTTGCTTCCGCAGCTAGGCAAAAGGAAATATTACAATTTTCTCCCTTGTCAAAAATCCACCATCGACAAATGTAAATGGGAAGCTGATCTTTTTCAAAAGTTTGTCGAATGGATAGGGGTCGTCTCTACTGAGAATATTAAAATCAATAACCCAATCATCCTTAAGATGTGTCATCAACCTGAGATACCGAAACCCAACCCTTTTCAAATCGGAGACAATACTGCCTCTCCTGGGGAAAAGTCATATCTGATCATTAAAACTATATTAGGTGGATCACTTTTACGTATAATAAACCCTAAATTAGCTTTAGATATGAATGTGAGTTCAATCAATTTGCAACTTAACTAAACAAACAATCAATCATGAGATAGTTGTAGTGAAACATGAACGATAATATTGAGATAAAACTAATTTATTATTCAAAGAATCATGTATTGTAAAATTAAACTAATCCCTAACCAATAAAAGAAAATTAGCTACTTATAATAATTGGAGTTCACAAAATTAAATAGAAGAAATAAATTGTAAACCCTAGATGTTGAAAAATCTTTCCCGCGTAAACCTACAAAAAGAAGTAGAAGAGGTGAAAAGAGAACTAGGTGAAAACCTAGATATCCCTTTCTTGTTGAAGTTGCTCCCCTTTTACAGACTTTCTCTTGTAGAAACCCTTTTCTAATAGAATTCCACCTTCTTATCCTAGGTTTTCATATCCATATCAAGTCCATATCTAAATCAAATCCAAACACCCATGGCCCAAATTCAGATTTATTGTGAAGCCCAAAACTCAATAATACCCAAATCAGATTCTAATTAATCAAATAAGACAATTTCAAATTTTACGGCAGACTCATTCAACAGCCAATTTTCACTCGGGTCTTTTAGCAAACACTTCATATGCTTTCAGTTGGAAATTCAGGCATCGTTTTGTTTGTTTAATTCAATCTTTCAACTCCTTCCCTGCATAATTTATAACAACGCAATCATCTATTCACAAACATTACAAACCCATTTCCATAACATTCAAAATCACCACCAATCTGATCTCGAGCTCTACCCAACAGTGAACTCACTTCTCTTGTTTCAACTTCCACGAACAAGTCACCTGAATCATGGTTCACGACCAAACCCAACCTGTCTTCCTAATTCCTTGTTGTTCTCCGACCATAAACTCCATCATCAATTACTTCAATTACGGTAACAGTAATTCAATTATTCTTGACTGCAGTTTCCGCTGTTGACTTTGAGATTCTTGCTAACCCAACATTCCGTCCATTCTTCTTCTTTAATCCAACAGGCTCTTCCATCTTAATTCAATACCCATCAGACTTCTCTACCATTCACTGCCAACCATCCAAACAGATTCAACTTCACTGATTTGTCAAACTCGAGCCCTGAACCCCTAGGTCTATCCGGCGGCAGAGTCTTCTTCTCATTCTCTGTTCAAAACCCATCCTATTTCTTGTTGCCAATAAACTCAAATCCAACAGCGTCTTCTTCTTCCAATTTCTTCCCTTTTCCTTCTATATCTCGCTCGCTGTCTTCATTCTTCTCTTCTTGTTTAATCCTTTACTGCCATTCCTCACTTCACAGGTCCACAAACTACCCCCTCGAGCTCAACTGAACCTGCCGTGAACTCAATACACTCAACTATCTGGCGTGAAGGAGCTAAGGCACAGGTCTCGGTCACAACATGAAGAGAAGGAAATAAAAACTCGTCTCGACATTTAGTTCTAGGTTAAGGAGAGAAATAAAGTGGCCCTTAAGCAAATAGGTTGTTTGCCTTTAACAAGTTGAACTCCCTGTAACATATCTTTAAGAAACAGTAGGCCTCCCCATATTAATTCTTTGTTTTCCTTTGTAAAACTGGATGCCCTATAGTAATTATCTGTTTTTCACACAATTGAGACTTGTGTGCTTTTATTCTCCGAGTTCAACAACATCCAATGCCGCCAAGCGATGCCATAAGCTTCTATTTCTCTGCTTTCACTTCATGTGACTCCAAAATATCTATAAAACTCAAAACAAACGTAAAATACACAAAATGCAAGAGAAATAACTTAGAAAAGCATAGAAAATTGATATTCAAATAATGTATTTTAGGCACTTATCAAATTTCTCCACACTTACCTTTTGGTAGTCCTCGAGCAAACTAAACTAAACTAAAATATACAACTCATTTTTGTTGAGGATACAATTGCACTTAGCATGTGTAACAAGCCTTTAAACCCCTAGGTGTCCCTAGAGGACGAGTTACACTAGTACACAAATAGTCTGAAGTCACGTCAATTTGGCGTGGCCATATGGTATGGACACGCCATTCATTTGTATTCATAGCGTGTCAATTGGAACTAAGACTTTTTGTGTATTTTTGGACACGCCAGCATTTGTGTCTAAATACCCCACAATAGCCACGCCATAAGTCGAAGGCGTGTCTATATGGTGGTAAGAATCCCAAGTTCTTATCCCATTTGGCGTGGCAATTAGTTTTTAAAGTGTCTATTTTTTAACCTTTAACCAAGAGATATGTTTTTTAACGTGTCTATTGTGTAACCTTTAGACACGAGATATGTCTTTTAACGTGTCTACTGTATAATCTATAGACATGCAATTAGTTTTTAGAGTGTCTATTGTTTAACCTTTAGCCACGAGATATGTGTTTTAAAATGTCTGTTGTTTAACCTTTATCCACGAGATATGTCTTTTAACGTGTCTACTGTGTAACCTATAGACACGCAAATAGTTTCTTAAGTGTGAAATGTGTAACCTATAGACATGCAAATTGTTTTTAAAGTGTCCATTGTTTAACCTATAGAAACGCAATATTTTTTTAAAGTGTCTGTTTTTTATCTTATAGACATGCATTATTAGTTTAATGTGTCTATATGTTCTGTTTAGCCACGCCAATGCAATATTTGATGCAATCTTGTACTGTACATTCGTTATAGACTAGGTGAAGATGATGGAATTTCTGACGTTTATATTAGATGCAAGTACCACCACCCACATGGTATATTAGGAGCCGTCCATTTCTTTCCAAAAATTTATCATTTTTAAAAATTAATAAAACGTGGCTAGATCCTAGACCGTGCGTGTGTTTTAATACATAATAAGATGATGGAATATCTACCGTTAAACTAGATGCATCTTACACCATCAACGTGGTTCCATTCCTAGTTGTTTATTTCATACCATAAAAATATTATATCTTTAAACGTGGCTAAGTCGCGAACCGTACACGCGTGCAGATATCGGTGAAAGATGATGAAATTTTAACCGTTCATGTGGCACTAACTGAGCAGTTTATTTCTTGCCAAAATTTACTATTTAAAAAAATAGATGTAACGTTGTAAAATTTTAAACCCTACATGTGTCGTGAACTAGGCGAAAGGCGATGTAATCTAGGCCGTTAATCTAGATGTTTCCAACGTCGTCCACCTAGGACTAACCGACCCATTAATTTCATACCAATTTTTGTAATATTTTAAAAGTTTAGGTAACGTGATTAAATCTCATATTCATTGATAACAAAATTCATATTAATAAATCATACAGTACCATGTTTAACTTTACTCTAACATTTGCAAAGCAAAATAATAAGAACCATTTATATATAACGTTATGTCTTTGACTTTTTAGGTTTTGGTGTCTCCCCATCAGTTTGTTGCACTTTCTTAGTAGAGTTAAGCCTCATAACCCTAATTCTCGTTCTTCCAGGTGCAATAAATTTCCCTTTAGTCGCCTTCTTAAATTTCCCTTTTGTCGCCTTCTTAGGCTTTGTTTGATTCGCATCCGGTTGATCTTCGGATAGTGTTTTCCCACCCTCCTCGTTGACTCTCGGTTTGTAGACTCTCAACATGTTGACTCTCGGTTTGTAAACTCCCAACATGTTGACCCTCGGCTTGTTGACTCCCGAAATGTTGATAGGATGTGTTATCCTCATTCTTTTGATCATCTATATGCCGTTAGGTTCTACAACATGTGCTCTTAGATCACTATCTGATTTTTATCAGAAACTTGAAAAACTGGTGGTTGCTGCTGAGGATTTCTATGTTGCGGAGTTTCATGCAGCAAGAGACTGATATTTAGGATTAGTGCAAGATATATTCCCAAATCTAACGTGAACTCAGTTGGTCATGTGAATTCTCATCAAGACACGGATATAATTATTTTCCAGCAATAACTAACTGGAATGAATGCTGCACCTTTTTAATGGTGATTAAAACACTGCACAATGCAAAACTAGCACCCATAATCAAATCGGTAACCCAGTATCTCTATTTAGTAAGTTAAATCTCTAACTAAAACTGGCATTCATGTTTCATTTAGTTGATAACATATTTGTGTTTCATATCATTCTTTATCCAAACCAGATAGACTGATTTACGTAAAAGAATGTATTTGATAAATAAAGAAAAAAAACTAAGAAACTAACCTCGTCAGTGAAAATACAGTTAGCTTTCGTCCAAGCCAGTTGACTTGCACGAGTTTCCTGTAATGTCTCAAACTCTCTAGTAGGTACCGGCAAAGGGAGTGTTATGTCTATAAAATTAAGACAGCATAGTTGTTACTAGCAAGATCTTCTCCATGTACCTTCGGGTTTGCCACATCAAGAAGAACAGTACCTCTAGCAACGATGTTTTCCTTAGATCCAGACCAAAAGTTGTATTTTCGAAGCTGCAGAAATGTACGGCATGTGGACATCATTTAGAGAGGAAACTATAGAATTAACAGTATATATTCAAACGCCAGCGATAAAAAGCATACTTTCTAGATGTCATACTATGATGTTCTCCCGTAGATAAGGGCGACTTCTATAAAGATATTGAAAAAGTAGTCTGTGGAATACCGGTAGAGTTCTGCATAACATTAGGAGAGTACTTCTTAGATCCATTAGAGCGGTTGCTAGGTGCAGGAGTTTCTTGTGAAGGTAACCACATATCTCGAATTGTATAGGTTCTCTAATTTACTTTGGATTTCGTGATTCATATAGTTGATAACATGTTTCTGTGTGATATCCTTCTTAATAAATACAAACTAGATATACTAGTTTATGTAAAAAACTACTCAACGAACAAAGCAAACAAGCCAAGCAACTAACCTTAGCCTTAGGAGGATTAGAAAATCAAACATTAGACTTTGGACAAGGAATCATTTTCCTAAGAACATCTTCTAAATTTTCCATACCATCAGTTTGTACGGGTAGACAGTAACCTCGATTTTCTACTTTATCAATAGAGATATTGAAGCATTGAGCCGCTTCATGAGTACCCCAACCAAGTAATAGTTGGTTTTCCTCACACCTGAAAGCTCTTCCTCTAGCCAGGATATCTTCCCTACTATCGCCCCAAATGATGTATTTTTTACCCTGCAAAAATTTATGGCATATGAACATCGGAAAGAGAAAAATAAAAAACGGTATTAGATTTAAAATAAAAGTAAAAAAATACATACTGGTGGAACTACTTTAGGTTTCTTGATATGAGTTTGGCTTGGATTAGGTGGAGCCAGGGATTTCACAGTCTCGGTAAATTGGCCAGGTTTTGGTCGACTTACCTACAGCAGCAGAGTAGTATATGAAATATGAACACCATTAAGAGAAAAATCAAAAACGGTACTACATTTAAAATACAAGTAAAAAAGTTAAAAAAATGCATACCTTTGGAACTGCTTTAATTGTCTTAATCTGAGATTTGCTTGGATTAGGTGGAGTTGGTGATTTCATAGTCTCGGTAGGTTTCACAAATTTTGGATTGCTTACCTGCAGCAGTAGAGTAATATATAGGATTCGTGTAACAAATATACCAAAGTCCAATGTGAATGCGTTGGTTATGTGAAGACACGGATAAAATCATTTCATAACAACGTAAGTAGCAACTTAGAATGAAGGGTGTACCTTTTTTACAGTTTTGAATTATGGCACACAACAAAAATAGCTCATCATCAAATAGGTAACCATATTTATTGATCTATAGGGTTCTGTTGTTTTCACTAGGATCCGTGATTCATATGGCTGATAGGATATTTGTGTCTCATATCCCTCTAAATACAAACAAGATAAGACTGGTTAGTGTAAAAACATATTCCATGAATAAACCAAACAAGCCAAGCAACCAACCTTGTGATTCATGATGGTAAAGGTTGTTGGCCAAAAAGTTAAAGTATTTGTACCATCATCTTTTAAAGTTTCTTTCCCAGCATGGGGTACGGTTAACATGATTCTTTCATCAATAACATCATCAATCCGGACGAGGTGGAAGTCAATGGTAGTCTTGATTCCTGAGCCAAAAACACCTCTACTGGCATTGGCGGGTACGCTTTGCCTGTGACAATGATTTTAGACTCTGTTTCATACATAATTTTGTATCTTAAGCCCTATAAAACATATGGCGTAAGAAAATCGTACATAGAAAACACCAACACGGTGTAGATTTAAGTGTCTGGAAAAAATATATTTACTTTTTTCGGTGAGACTTCTTTGGATGACACATTATGAGATTCCCCCGTAGAAGGAAGAGATGTAGACTTCTTTTGAGAAAATATAAACGCAGGGGATTCAGTAGAAGGGCCCTTCGTTCCTGTACTAGGAGAGTGCTGCTTAGATCCAGCAGACCCTTTCCCACTTCCAGAAGACTTTTTTCGTACGAATTTCTCATCATTTTTTGAAGACTTTTCAGGTGCATTTTCCAACCAATCATCCGGTTTTGAACATATCTTATGCTTAGATCGATCGGAGAAGTTACTAGGTCTTCATGGTTCACCCGCGTGGATGATAGTGTACTTTTCTGATTTTCCTGAAGTGTGAGGTTGAACAACGTTAGTAACAATTAAAAATTAAAACTCATTCTCTTAAGCACACACTATCCAATCATAACTCAGTTCACTTACTTGTTCCCCATAATTGCCTAGTATCATCCCTATAACTTCTGGTACAGGATGACCGTAAATCTCCGTGGATGCTGGTAATGCCTTAACCAAAATTTTCATTTCCTCATATTGTTGATTCTTAGCTTCCATCTATTCATTTAGTTTACCAATGAAGTCTTTCTTGGATTTTCTCGATCGTCTATCGTCATTCCAGTAATTGCTAGCAGTCACCCCAAAGCTAGCTCCTCTCATAGTCCCACAGTTATCTTTGTCGATCAATAGAGTTAGGGCATCCTCTTTGCGACCAACCTTTTTATCTCCGTCTTGAATCTTCTTTTGCGTCTCAGCCTGTGCATAAAATTTATTCAAAAAAAGTGTTAAATTTTTATTTAAATTTTACACACTTACTTTAGTGAAAAACATAAGCTTTATTCGGTTTTCTCACAATTTTATTTTCCTCCTCCCTAACTAATTCATATGGTAAATTTCCATCTTTGTCTTTCCGTGTTTTTCTCCATATGAAGCACTGATCGGAAAGTTGATCTTTGGTAACACCTCCTTTTCTGGCATTGTAGTTATCAAACAAACGTAGGAGTTTACATCCAGTCACATATAATATGACATCAACTATGAGACATAAAATCAATTCCAAAACATCATATATGGCAATAATACAGAATGCTTGGTAATATATGAGTATCAAAAAATAGGACAAATCCATATACCGTTACAAGTTGTTTCTTATATGAGGCACACACATCACGACAAATGAAACACAAAATCATTGGAACAATACTCAGTTTTATAGTATGGTAAATATAGCAATGTGTATCCTCTACCTTGAATTCTTGCGATTGTACATGTTGTACGAATTTGGTCCAGGATTCTTTGTCCACAACCGTTATATGGAAAACACCAACACGGTATAGATTTAAGTGCCTGGAAAAAATATTTTTACTTTTCCCGGTGGGACTTCTTTGGATGACACATTATTAGATTCTCCAGTAGAAGGTGGAGACGTAGACTTCTTTTGAGAAAATACAGACGCAAGGGAATAAGTAGAAGGGTCATCGTTCCTTTACCAGGAGAGTGCTTCTTAGATGCAGCAGACCCTTTCCCACCAGAAGACTTATTTCATACGGATTTCTCATCATTTTTTGAAGACTTTTCAGGTGCATTTTCCAACCGATCATCCGGTTTTGAACATATCTTATGCTTAGATCGATCAGAGAAGTTGTTAGGTCTTCCATCGCTCACTTGCGTGAATGACGGTGTACTTTTATGATTTTCTCGAAGTGTGCGATTAAACAACGTTAGTAACAATTAAAAATTAAAACTTAGTCTATTAAGCACACATTATCCAATCATAACTCAGTTCACTTACTTCTTTCCTAGAATTGCCTAGTATCGTGCCCACAACTTCTGGTACAAGATGACCATAAGTCTCCATGGATGATGTTAATGCCTTAACCAAATTTTTTATTTCCTCATATTTTTGATCCTTAGCTTTCATCTGTTCGTTTAGTTTATCAATTGAGTCTTTCTTGGATTTTGTCGATCGTACGCCATCATTCCAGTAATGATAGCATCCACCCCAAAGCCAGCTCCTTTCACATGCCCACTGTTATCTTTGCCGATCACAAGAGTTAGGGCATCCTCTTTAAGACCAACCTTTTTATCTCCGTATTGAATCTTCTTTTGCGTCTCATCCTGTGAATAAAATTTATTCAAAAAAAAATGTTAAATTCTGGTTTAAACTTTACGCACTTACTTTAATGAAAAACATGAGATTTATTCAGTTTTCTCACAATTTTATCTGCCGCCTCCCTGACTTATTCATCTGGTAAATTTCCTTCTTTGTCTTTTCGTACTTTTCTCCATATAAAGCACCGATCGGAAAGTTGATCTTCGGTAACACCTCCTTTTCTAGCCTGGTAGTTATCAAACACACGTAGGAGTTTACATCCAGTCACATATTTATGACATCAACTATCAGATATGAAATCAATTCCAAAGCATCCTTTATGGCAACAGTACAGACTGCATGGTAATATATGAGTATTCTATAATATGACACATCCCTATACCGTTACAAGTTATTTCTTATATGAGACACACACAACATTATAAATGAAACATAAAATCAATAGAACAATGCTCAGTTTTATAGTGTATAATAAGAAAAGGGACTTACTAATTTTTTCTTTTAATCCCACTTATCCTAAACGTCCTGTCCGATGTGGGTATTTGGAGTGTGATATTGCTTTTTTCCCCTTTTCGGATTTAACCTTGCAGTGGAGATAAAAAGAATCTCATTAATATGTTAGGCTAGACAATAAACATAGCAATGTGTATCCTCTAACCTTGAATTCTTGCGATTGTACATGTTGTACGAATTTGGTCCAGGATTCTTTGTCCACAACCGTTATATACTTTCTGGAGACTTTTGTAAGTTTTTCTTGAGTATCAAGATTGGGAGATACATGGTTGTTGTACATTTTCCTTCTGAAGTCCCACAATTAAGTACTAAAACGTGACATGGTATAATCCTTCCTTGAATCGGGGAGGCCAAAATACAACTACCGTTTAATAGTATGTTAGCCACAGTTATACAACAAAAAATGATGAATAACGAAAGATCCGAAGATGCATACCTTTACTGAATCCCACATTGTCTCCTTTATGTCCGGATTGACATTTTTCCATTTCATATATCGAAGGCCAACTTTTAAACGGACTAAGTGGCCCAGATACCTACTGAATAAACATTTATGCTCGTTGCTGGGTCTTTTATATATATCATCTTCCATTTCTTTTTTTTACGGGTTCTTTTTTTCAAACTCTGAAAGCAGCTTAACTAATCTCGTCATTCCCCTCGCATTCTTCTTATTCTTCATACTTTGTTGTTTTGGTTACTCTACATCTTCCTCTTGTTTTTCTCCTGCTTTTGTTACTTCGGCATTGTCTTGAAATATCATTAAAAACCTTAGAATACATGTGTTTTTTAGTAAAAAAAAAACATACAATATTTCAAACATTACCATAAAATTCTTCATATATATCAGCTCTAGCATCTTCTGGATCTTTCTCTAGAGAGTCACTGTCGTTTTCCTCATCTCCAGCATCTTCGGGAACTCCGTATATAGAGTCACTTCCGTTTTCTTAAGATCTTTCTCCTGTATAATAATCACTTAAACCATCTTTGGAACCCCATCGTTCATCCTCAGACATGCCATTATGGCCGTGGTCTTCCATAACATACACTGTGTACGTAAGTTCCAGTTTAGAATTTGAGATTATTTTGGAATAACATTAGCTAAAACTAACAGCAAAAGCAACATGTTTTACAATTATATGACCTACATTCAATATTCAAAGCAGCCCTCCAATAAAACACCGATAGAAACTCATTGATGCGTGTAACTTAAGTATAAAACATCATTGTAACAAACACAACTTATCTTGATTGAAACCTCTTATAGTACATACATATATATAAGATCTGAAGAAAATAAACTGTGAACTCCCTTTTCAAAAGGAAAAAGAAAAAGTAAATCGAGATTGAAACAACCCATGATTGTCAGTAACTACTTATTTGATACAGCCGAAATAAAAATCCAAATCATGTTTTAACTAGTAAAGGAACCTATAACATCTAACATCCGATTCTATGATATCAAACAAAAATAAAAAACTAACATAAGTATTCAATCGAAAATGGGTTGTAGAAATAATACCATTAAAAACGAGCGAGTGTGATTAGATAGGTTACCTGTAAAGATGAAAGTTAGTAATACAATTATGATTTTAGAAAAAAAAAAGAATCAAGTTATAAAAACTGGATGGAGAAGAAAGTAGAACATAGCTTTCTTATTTCAGCAAAACATTATATGGGAATTTATTTTAATTTTAAAATCACTCCACCCAGTAAAATTCCAAAATTTCGTTTTCATCATCCCGCCAAACGTATGAGTTAGATTGCAGATTCATATTTTTTGGTTTTTTTGTTTTTCCATAAATTTTCTTTCCAAGTATTTGAGTTTTGATTTGTAACCAATATGGTTAGTTTCCCAGAGAATCTCGGGGTGGTTATTTTGTTTTTAGGATAAAATTGCTTGTTTCCCAAAACCACGAACTATACTTTCCTATCTCTAACCAAATACAAAAAAGGTCATAAAATAAATTTAGGGGTATAATATTTCTGTATTTCGAATTATATTTTCCCTAATTTTCAGCTAATAGATTATATCGCCTCCCTTTATCATAAATTGAGTCATTCAAGTTATTGGGACTATGCTGAGGCAGGCAGATCTTAGAGGTTGCAGTGTTATAGGGAGATTTTATCCCACTACTATATGGACCGGCCCAACATCCCATATTTTCAGAATTCATAAAAAGAGTTGTTGTTAGTGTCTCCTGATAACACAAGAATTTTCCAGATGCGGTTACAACAGATGTATGGTTGCCATTTGTCAAAAACCCACTTAAGCAGACCATCAGAGTGATTGAAACCACTTAAGCACACCATCAGAGTGATTAGACAGGTATAATTATTAGATACATAGACACCTGAAATGGAGTTAGGGGAATAATAAGAGTTTTCCCTCTCTGGAGAGATGCAAATGCTTGGGGAAACATCCTATGGAATTCAATTTGTGGTGTTTAAGTACCCATTTATCCCTAAAAGTTTCTTTAGAAAGAAGAGAGAGAACCATTTCTTCATTTACTTTATTTGTAGTCTGAAAAGTACCTGTTTGATGATTTTTTTTTCTGTAATTTTGCAGAAGATTATGTGTAACTTCACTGATTTTACATTATTTTTTCCACTAGCCATGTGTGCATGTTTAAAGTCGTAAAAGCGACAGCAAGGAGATAATAAAATCAAACATAATCTTCCAAATTAATTGTTTTTTTTTTTTTTTTGCTTACAGGAAACTAAATTTTCTATTGTTTTTCCATATTTTCATCTAATTATAGTTATTTTTCCCTTATTTTTTTTAAAAGAAAAGAGTGATATGCGCACCACATAAAAACAAAAAACAAAAAATGATTAGAGTGGGTATCCCATTCTGCACATTATAAATGTTTAAAACTCATAATCCTCATTTATTCCATGATTCTAGACTTAAATAATAAAAGAAATCATAAACATTACCATCTCCTAAATTACAAAATAAGAAATGGAAACAACCTTTAAAGTTTTTACAGAAAAAAAAATATAAGAAAAAACCTTCAAAGAAAATAAAAAACAACCATCATATAAACCTTAATTTCCACCACTTATGCTTCAAAAAATAAAAAAGGCTTGGGCTTGTCATCCTCAGATTTGCCGATTTTTGCTTCATCAATCTCCACATGATTGTTGGGATGGTGAGATACAGTTGGAACTTCCTCTTCAAAAAATGCTTCAGGCATTTCTTGTATGCCATAATCTTGTAGTGTCATTAGTAATTTAGATACAAGCAGGAACATCAGCATTCTCAGCAGGAACATCAGCATCCTCAACACCACCGACTTCAGCACGAATTTCAGTATCCTCAACACCACCGACTTCAGCACGAATTTCATCATCCAAAGGAACACTAGGAACCTTAGTCACCCCACTCAAAGTAATTGTAATTCTTAAATTATAGGACCCATACATTACTCGAGGACATTTTTGGATTCTCTCATCAATTTCATCTTTGTTATCCCTCTTAGAACTTATTTTTTTTCCTATACTCTATGTATCTCTCTTTTATTTTATGTTGGTGTGGTTTATATGACCTATTTAATCACTATATATATTTCTAATAATGAATACCCTAATTATTTTAGGTTAATGTGTTGTCTTCGATTGCCTATTTTTTTTGGTATTCCATAAGTACACCAAATATTTCAGCTTCCATATCAATAAAAATATGGTAGCAAATATTTAATATCATATGGAATGAATATTTCATGTTATCTAATTTCTTTTTTAATCTAATCTAGTTTCCAAACATTCCAAAAATTTAAAAATCACCATCACCGAAGAAATACCCTAATTGTTACAGTATTTTATTTTTTTTGAATTAACTACAATTACCTAAATTTTCGGCCACCATATCTCATTGTCAACACCAAATACTCCATATCACTCTGTATATATATATATATATATATATGAGGTATCTCTTTATATATATATATATATATATATATGTCATATACGAAAATATACCATACTTTTTTAGCTGTTTACTCATATTTTTATAGTCCAATATTAACAAATTAATGCAACTTATAAAATGCACATTATTCCATATATCATGGTGTAAGATAATAGGTAAATCACATGGTTTTAGTTGGCATAAGGTACATCTATGTTTGAAATTACATATTTGATTCTCTATTCAGTCCAATTCACAGTTATACTACCCTTAATGAATCTCAGAATTCTCTTTACAAGTTGAAGATCAGATGTAGTGGGAGCATGCATAAATTGGAAAATATAATTGATAGTGAGGCATAAATCAGGTCTAGTCAGAGTCAAGTATTGCAAACCTCCAACTAAACTTCTGTAGAAAGCATAACTATTATAAGTGTTGTTCCATTGGATGCCAAAATTCGTATTATTGGTTTCGTATCGTTGGGATATCTTGTTGTTTCATTGGATGCCGAAGTTCATGATGGGGATGAAACTGTGTCTGGCATACCAGAAATACCGGATGAGCCACTTCTTGAAGAGAAAGTCAATGGGACTTTGGTTGGAGTACCTGAAGTTCCACCACAGCCTGCCAACATATGGACACGACCAAATGCAATGGTTGTTGTTAAGCAAATTATCAAGGAGATTTTCGGCTGATTTGGCTTGAATTATTTAATATTTTTTTTAGAAAATGTTTTTTTTTAGATTTTTTGGATGCTGGTTTTATTTTTTTTGTGTGTTTGATGGATGAATTTAGTGAAAATTGTTTTTCTTGAATATGTTTATTTTGTTACGATTTCTTAGTTTTCTATTTCACTTATTTGCTTCTGAATCACTCCATATATATGTTAATCCATAGACTCGTATTAATCATTTTTGTCTCTTATCAAGTCAACACAAGTTATCTAGATTCAAGCTTTTCCATTTCTTAATAATATGGTCCCACATTTCTCCAAAAATAATTTTTTTTTATTAAACAAATATTAATTTTAAATAAAATGGATTCAAAAAATAGTAAACAAAATGTGAAAGGAACAATCTTTAAGAACATCATACCCAGAAGAATATTCTGCACAAATTCTATAAACTCTTCTCTTGTTCCTTTAATGAAAAGTTCAAAAAATACAACTGCAGACAATATTAATAATACTAATGTCTTGACTCTAGTCTCTGATATTATTTTTCTTCTAGGAAGATGCCATCAATGCCCCCACAAGAAGTGCAATTACATATACACATAACTTTCCCAATTTCCAAGGGATAAACCTAAAGTTATCATGTGTAAATACCTTACCCAGAGTAGAGCCATAACTCAACCAACATCGATACACTATTCTACTCATAGAGATCATAAATGCTTTTTGGTGCATATTTTTTGATATATAAATCCAATGTTATTATGTTTTCAGAAGCAAATCTCAGCATTTATTTTGGTCATATCATAAGAGAAGAAAAAAAAAACTAGAAAAAGTCAAGCCACGACATCGGTGGGATTGACCGTGGGATATATAGTGGGCTAAACAGAATTATTGATTTACGGCCGAATTAAAAATGGTTAATAGTTTATGTTTGGGAATAAAAGGGTTAGATGGTGGTGGTTGTTTAATGTAGTAAATTCTCTTGTGTTGTCTTCAATGTAAATTTTTGTTATAAATATAGAGCTTTTTCCTTGTAATTACTTCACAAGAGTAAAAAAAAAGAGAAGATTTAGTAAAAAATGGCTGGTGAGAGAAACAAAGAACCTTTTCCTATTCAAGAATATATTTCTAGAATCTTTATTTTTGAAATTGTCCCAGTAGAGGAAAGATTCGATGAAGAGCCTCCACCCTCTCCTCATAAGACCTGGTATGATTTTTTCCGAAGTTTAGATAAGCTCCAAAAGGAGAGTGGTGAAGAAATAAGTGATGATGAATACGATGAGGAGGATTTCTATAAAAATCTTTTTCCAAAGGTAAGGAGGTTTCAAGTGCGCAATGGTGTTAAGACTGAGATGTTGGAGGAACAACCCCAGTCCCAGCCTATTAGATAGGTAAAAGTCACGAGTACTTTGCATGTGATTATCTCAGAGTTGCATACGAAGGAAAGGGTAAGGGTTTGGGGGAAGAGGAAATGGATGGTCGACAAAGCTGAAATAGGTTTCCTTTTTCTTTTTCTATTTGGGTATTATTTAAGGTTCCATCTCATTGTCTTTAATATCTGGCTTGTTGTTATGTTATTTTTTTATTAACATGTTTAAAAGGATAATCTTGAAATGGTCGGGTTTGTATGGATAATCTTCAATATCTTTTTATCCTGTTATATGCCCATTTTATTCAAGTTTTTATTTGTTATGTGTTTGATAATCGTTGACTCATATTAATTTCATGCCTCACAGCCTCTCTATCTTATGTTAACTATGTTTGCCAATGTTATTATAATTATAATTATATGACTAAAGTTGGGTATAAATTGGGTTTAGGGTAATTGAATAACGATCTGCTGGAAAAGAATTTGGTTATGTGTATTTTGCTAACAATCATTTAATAAAGCTCGAATTCATTGATAAATACCATATTTGGAACATTTTAGATATGTCTATTTTTAAATACAAATTTTAAAATGAAGGGAACTAGAATATTGAAGTGAAGTGGATGAACTCTTTGATAACCATATGGTGTAGTGTATTCTAGGGTTTCTTTAGCTAATTCATGGCCGAAATTGCCATTTCCCATTTATGATAGTGAAGAACATTACCCTAACCTAGTAGGAGTTATAGATTTTTTCCTTGGTAGTTTAATTTGGTCAGAAGAATAATCTCCCATACTTCATGTCATAGAGAGCACGTCTAAAAAGTGTAGAAAAATGTGTAATAATTTTTGTGCCCAATACATGAGTATGATCAAGTGTATTTGATTAAAAATGTCTAAAATTTGATTCATTGGGATGCAATTGGATACTAAAAATCTATGAAGATCATTTTTGCTATTTGGTGCATATTTTTTGATAAGGAATTCTCACCAATTACTAATTGTAGCTGTATTTTTTAGAATTCAATCATTTTATAATAAATTAATAATTTATTTTTGGGAATAAAAGGGTTAATAGTTTATTTTGGAAATAAAAGGTTTAGATGGTGGTGGTTGTCATTATATCACTGCAATTATGGTGTTGAATAACATATGAAAGAAAAAAAAGAATTTGGGCATAGTTAGCACTTGGCTGAAATTGGTGTTTTATGAGAAATTAGTTTATGTGAAATTGGCAGAAATTGGCTTATGTCATCTCTACCCATTTATGATAGTGTATACGGATCAGAACCCTAAATTAGGGTAATAATGAGAGTATGGGAAATAAGTGAAAACATTTAAAATATTGATAAGACTGTACCCAAGAGAAGGGTAACTCATAGAGAATATAAATGTTTTCTAATATTTTATTGTTTTTGGAAATAACAAAATTTATACCCATTAAATTATGTGGGGTATATTCTTCTGAAAAACAAATTTTGTAAAACAAAATATAGTTCTTAAGGTTCTATGCTTTAGTTGCTTTTGTGACACTAGTGTTCTTACTTCTGGATCTTGTGTCATTCCTCTTTCAGGAAAATATCACAAAAAAGTGCAAAAACAACTACCATAGGAATGTACCCCACATAATCCAAGATATTGAGTCCTTGATGAGAAACAAAAAAAAAATACTGCAAGAAATTAAGGGTGGGTCCCTTCTGATAACTGTATGTCATAAGTTTCGGATCAGATTTGTTATGGTGAAAATATCAAAGAGACCTAACCCTAAAATTGTAAGGTTTGTAAAGTAAAATTAGCGAAAAAAGAAACTGACACTTCCCAAAACCCTAATAATAATATTGTTGCCTTGACTTTTGTAATAGTATTCAGTGTGGGGAAAAAACAGAAGTCCCTTAAGATAGGGTATGCTTATAGTTATAGCCTTATGAAAGATTTTAGAAATTGATTGAAAGAGATGGTCGATAAGACCAGTAACTAAAGCCATTATAGACTTATAGTTATAGGTGTTATGAAAGATTTTAGAAATCTCATGAGAGAGATGGTCGATAAGACCAGTCACGAAAGCCATAAATGATTAAAAAATAGTTGATGATTTAGTTTATAATGTGGGATTAATAATTCTTTATAATATTTTTTTATTTATAAAAACTTATTCCATCAGGTATTGTTGTACCGGTATAAGAGCAATAATTTTTTTTATTATATGTCTATTTCCAATAAAAAATTTAAAATCAACTTCTTAGATTTACAAAATTATTCCTTGTTATATTCTTATTTATATACTAAAATAAAAATATAAACCATTAAATTATCAAAGTATCACATATGCTTAGATTAATTTTTGTTTGGAATTAATATGCATATGGGTAATCATCACTAATCCTCGTCAATATGGTCTGAATCACTTTCTTCACTTGATCCAGGCGTTCCTTCGCTAGTTCCAGGAAAAGCCAATTCTACTTCGTCAGCATACGAACAATCTGCATAACTTACGTCCTTCGAACTATCTGAATCAATATTACGTGATATAACCTTTGGCGGCTTCACCCTATTACTCATATAAATATAGTCAATCTCGGCCGAGATGGCCTTGATATCGTCAATAGTAGTACCGGCACCGACACTCACTCGAGACGAGACACACTATATCCTCGATACGGTATTTGGATGATACTCTAAGTCGAGATAGACCGGGACGAGTTGGCCGATATTAGTGTGAGGGAAAAAATTTTAAAATAAAAATTACAAATCAATTTCCTTATTTTAGGGTTTCCAATTTTTGCTCATGTTTTATGGGTTTCATCTCAATTTCATGTCTCAATTTCCATGTTTCTATGTAATTATCTCACTAATTGATGATATGATAGCAATCGTCTTAGGTTTGAGCTTTACATTTCTGATCTTTGTACGTGGGTTTTGTTAGAAATAGTCCCACATCACCTACATCCTTAGTATTTGTGAATATTAAGAGCCTTAGGCAACCTTATCCTTGCAATCCGGTTTTCGAGGATAGTTAGGCCCATGGGTTTCTAAGAGGTTTAATTGTTTTATACAAATATCGAGTTTTTGGTGATATTCTGAGTTTGTTAGGTGGTATTTTAGAAAATTGAGTACTAGTTTTATATCTTAATAGGTGCAATATGTGAAAAAAGTTTGATATAATAATTATAGGTATAAAATTTGGAACCGAGATTTCACCGATATTTCAACGATAATCTCCATAATACAAAGTTGTATCAGTGTCTTGATCCCAGTAGAGACAAACCAAAATCCGATATTGACTATATTGATGCAGAAACATGTGTACTACTAAAGATAGCCTATGTATTCAAGTGGTAAAGTTGGGTATAAATTGGCTTTATGGTAATTGAATAAAGATCTGGAAAGAATTTTGTTTTGTGTACTTTGCAAACAATCATTGAATAAAGCTCGAATTCATTGATAAATACCAGTTTATGAACATTTTAGTTATGTGTAACTAACAAATACAAATTTTAAAATTATGGGAATGAGAATATAATATTTAAAATGGATAAACCCTTTGATAATAATATGGTGTAGGTATTAAAGATTTCAATGGGTACCCATTACTCGGAACCGGAACCGGGTGCATTGGGTCCGGGTCTAGGTTATAAGATTGGACCCATTAACAATATTGGTAACCGACGGGTATAACATTAGGAACCGATAAGCTTTCGGGTCCTAACCGTATACCCAACGGGTACCAGTGGGTATTGGGTACCCGAATATATATGTTGTTTTTGTTGATAACATTGTGGCAGTTGGATTGCAATTAACCACAGTTGGGTTGAATATTAAAATAATTGAAAAAAGTGTATTGGAAATAGAAAAGAAAGGGTATACAGAATAAGTAAAGGAAGAGAAAAAATATTAATATTGTTTTATCTCCCAAGTCTCCAAACTAATACTTAAAGTTTCAGTATCAAACCTATATATCGAAAGTAATCATGATGAGTCTATTAGTAACTTCTTTACAATTACTTTTGATGAAAATGATGAGATTATAGCTTATTTTGGTTGCACGGTGGTTCCTTGTTATATAGATGATGATATTGATCAGTCTGATGATGATGAGGAGGAGGATGAAGATGAAGATAAAGCTGAAGATGAGGATGAAGATGATGATGAGGATGAGGATGATGATGATGATGTTGATGATCCGGAATACATGTTTTGGTTTGGGTCGACGCTTGAGGATGAAGATGAATATGAATATGAAGATGAGGATGAAGATGATGATGATGATTGGCCATTCAAAGATGTGGTCACAATTGTGGACAACAACAGTGAAGAAGAATGAGCCCTCTAGTCTGATGTTGCTTATATGCATGCATGGTATTTAATCACATCTTGTTCCATCATCTTTTGTTTAATTATATTTTTTTATCTTTTATCTTTTTTTTGTTTTGTTTTTTTGGTATGTTTTAATTAATGTTTTTTCTAAAGCTGCTTGGAAATACATCAATCTTGTGATGTTCAAACTTATAAATTTTTTGGGAATGTTTAATATTTACGGGTGTAATATTTCTTTAGATATTATGTGCATATATTGTTTAATGTTTGACTATTTTTCATCTGTTTGAGTACTAATTTTTCCTGACAAGAAAAAGAACAAGATAATGAATAATTGGGAGTTTATATTTTTTTTCTATCTAATTCACCACCATACTTCCCATTTCCAATTTACCCTAATCCAGTGGGAGTTTAGATTTTTTTTCTTGGTAGGTAAATTTAGTCAGAAGGTTAATCTTTTGCATCCTTCGGTCAGCAATCCCCAAGAGGCATGATAAAAGATAATTAAGGTATATAATTTGAGTTAACCTAGGAAAAAACTTGTCTTATATTTTCCATTCTGAATATGTTGAACATATATTACATAATTTACAAATTTTTCCATATTTTTAGCAAAAAGTTTTAACTCTATTCTAATTTCATGGACTTAAGACTCTCATAATTTTAATAGTCATCCAAATTTACGCAAGTTTAGAATATTTTGTTAACAAATTTGGGGCATAATTAACTAAATTATGCAATTATTTTACCATTTATCATTTATTCGTTTTATTCAAATTTGATTCATTACATGTTATACAAAGGATATTTTTAGTGCATCAAATTTTTACATGGATAATTATGATTATCTTTTAATCAATCCATTAATAGCATATCATTTTCCTATGAATTATTTTTATTATATATACATATGCATGTATAAAAATTGTACTTCATGTCATAGAGACATAAAAATTGTACTTCATGTCATAGAGACATGTCTAAAAATTGTTTCATAAATGATGCAATTTTGAATACGACCATTTGAAGAAATGTGAGGGGGCGGTATTTATGGAGGTAGGAAAATGAAGCGTAATGATGTTTCACGTCTCCACCCTTTTGTATAACATTTAAAAACAGTTATTTATGCAAAAATTATAACCGTATATAAAGTTTCATTGTAGATTCTCCATCTTCTTAATTTATTCTACTATTCAATATAATCACTGATGAATAAGTTTTTATTTTGAACTAAAAACCGAGATATTAGGGCGACTACCTACAACGGAATGTGTTTTGCATAGCAAATATGTTTGCAAAAACTGGAGGGCCATCCTTGGTGATACTAAAATTGGTCTTCTCTTCTGTGTCATATCACGCATGGGAGGCGAACCAGGTTCACAACTCTTCTACAAGGAACATTTGAACCAGGAATTGTTCGATGCTGTTGCAGCCAACAGTCATCCGGAAGATAGACTTATGTGGAATTTTACACATCCGTTGGTTGGGTCTTGCAACTATCTCGTGTGTTTATATGTCCACCATGACTCCTTCCAAGATCTTGTTTACATTTTGAATCCAGAAACAGGTCAGCACATCCATCTCCCTTGAAAATCCGGGAAGCCGGACGGTGGATACATGAGCTTAATAGGAGGTTTCGGCTACTGTCAAAGTACTGATGAATAGAAGGTGGTTCGAATTGAACCGACGGGCAAAGTTGAAGTACATACTCTCGACGACAAGATGGGATGGAGGAACCTTGAGGATATTTCTGTAAGATTACGTGGATCAGGTGTATATGCACACGGGTGTATTTTTTGGATAGACGATACGTACTCAATGACAGTGTCTTTCATTTTGAGGAGTGATACGTTCAACACACACTCATTACCACCCGCTCAGATACCCGAGGATGAATTCCCAGTCGTTGCGCTGATGATATTTGGAGTTGCTCTCTGTGCGTA